>CAIGRB010002374.1:88104-107701 GCA_903798255.1 Fraxinus quadrangulata | reverse complement strand
ACCTTTCATCATCAATCATCATATCAAAAGATAAGTAAATTATAAGTACATAAAAGCTAAAAGGCCAGCACCTAAAATAAAAAGTTATAATCTTTTGCAAGCAAGAGACATTCAAAATTCAATACCCACAACCCAACCGATAGAAACTGTAAGAATGAAATAGGATGAAGGAAAGTAGAATTTTATGGCGTAGTAGGGGACGTAAAGGCTAGACTCTAGAGCCAAGAATCAGATTTTTTTTTTTTTAAACACACAAAAAATCAAGAAGCTTTTTGGAAGGCTTTCGAAGGTTGAAGAAATAGTTCAGGTAATTTTTCTTTCTTTCTTTTTAATGTATTCAGTTTCATGCATAGGATTCTTGTGTTTGTGCCACTTTTGCTGGTATATTTTGGTAAAATATGCTTTTTTTTTTCTTTACTAATATTTGGTGGAAAGTTCTCTGTTAAGGTGTTACCTCTTCTATGAGCAAACTAATCTTGTTTCTCTCTTGAATCTGCATGTTTGTTTTTCCTTCGAGTTAGTAAGTTCAATCTTTCTCCCCGAATATTGATTAGTGACTTTAACCTGCTACAAAATGATTTCGATATATTAACTACAAGAAACATTCCCATGTCAAAGCCCTTTTTGTGTTTTTCGTTTTTAACATGTCTCCTCATGTACGCGTGCAAAATTTATTTGAGATATTTTTGGGTGTTTGTGTCTTTCATTCTTATTCAGTCCTCTCTGTAAATTATTTGAGATGATCCCCAGTTAATTTTAATTATCAGATCATCTCTTTTCTTGGTAAAAAAGTGTATTCGGCTAGTAATTTAATCCAATATCTTCCATTTCGAGCTTTATTTCAAAGTGGAATTCCTTAAGCAAACAATCATACAAAGATGATGCTAAAATCAAATATTTTCCGCTTATCCAGAGAATATCAGTAATGCTAGAAACATGGGAAAAAAGGGGAGCTGGTTTTCAGCCATCAAAAAGGTTTTTACACTCAATTCAAAGGAGAAGCTAACCAATGTAAGTTTAATCCGTCTTAAAACCATGGTAAAAAGCTTATTTCTTAGTCCAAATCGACTAGTGTTCAATAATATTTTGTCAAGTACATACAATGTCTTCTAACTACTATAAATTATTGCAGGAATCAAATAAGAAAAGCGTTAAGGAAAAGAAGAAAGGACGGGGAATATTAAAGCATGGAGAGACGAAATCATTCATTCCCCTGTTCCGGGAGCCAAGCAGTATTGAGCAAATATTGGGGGAAGCAGATCAGCTGCTTAATAGGCACACTACATCTTCTGAACAGCCAATAACACCAACTATTGTACCAGGGAGGCCTTCCTCGCCTGGGGTTGCTTCACCTGGAGCTGCTTCACGTAAATTTCATTCCCTGAAGGTTGCTTCTCCAAGGACTGCTTCTCCTAGGTTCTCGTCCTTGAGGCCTGTTTCTCCTAAAGCGGCTTCTCCCCGGGCTGCCTCTCCTAAATTTGCTTCTCCTAAGGTAACTCGAGTACGTGAGGAAATTAGCTATGCTAACAGGCGAGAACCAACTCCAGCAAACCAGCACCTTTCTGCTATTAAGATCCAGGCAGCATACAGAGGGTACCTGGTAATCTCCTAACTGAAGTCATATTATTCATTTGACGAAAACATTCTAGTGTGACATTTATGTTAATCAAACTGCTTGTGTTCAAGTATGCAAATGACTCGTGCATCTCATTTGGCTCCGAGATTTTATTACTGTAGGCAAGGAGGAGCTTCGGAGCTTTGAGGGTGTTAGTGAGGCTTCAAGGAGTGGTAAGAGGCCAAAACGTGAAGCGACAAACAATGAACGCGATGAAACAAATGCAGCTCTTGGTTCGGGTTCAAACACAAATTCAATCACGAAGGATTCAAATGCTAGAAAACACGGCACTTCAACGCCAAGCTTACAAGAACGATGTGGAGAGTACCCTGAGCCAATGGTCACAGAACCAGCTGGTGAGTTCTACTTAATCATGGCTGCGTGCCTCTCAATCGTAGTTGTTTTGGCTGACAATTTGATATGCTGATATTTTAGACCAAGGCTGGTCAAAATGAAGATTGGGACGATAGCTTGCTAACTAAAGAGGAAATAGAAGCGAGGATCAGGAAAAAGGTGGAGGCTGTCATTAAGAAAGAAAGAAGTATGGCCTATGCCTATTCTCATCAGGTACAATGGGAACACTGAACACTTCCTTTATGGTCCGAATTAGGAGCGAAATTAACTGTAAATGTAATGAAAAATCGATTTTTTGACGCTATAGCAGTTATGGAAAGCAAATCCTAAATCAACTCAGACGGCTCTGGACATCCGATCCAGTGGATCGCCCTGGTGGTGGAACTGGTTAGAACGTCAGCTGCCTACAACAAATACACCCGATAGCCAAGTTGCTTCGAAAACTATTACTATAACTCCTCCAAGGCCAATTTCAGAGCACAAGCCAAGTCCACTACTTCATGCTGGCAACTATAAGCACAATAATTTCAGTTTTGACGGTCATGAATCTCTAACGCCAAAGTCATCAAAATCAGCAATCCCGGTCAGAACCAAACAAATGCACACTCCGGGTAGGACACCACCACCTGTAGCAAACACCCCGACTCATATGAAATATTCAAAACAGAGAGCAAGTGCGGCCAATTCGCCTTATGATGTTCCTTTGAAAGATGATGACAGCCTCACAAGTTGCCCTCCATTCTCTGTTCCGAGTTACATGGCTCCTACTGTCTCGGCTAAAGCTAAGGTGCGAGCAAACAGCAATCCAAAGGAGAGAATCCTGGGAACTCCAGGTAACGATTCAAAGAGGCGGTTCTCGTTTCCTTTGACGCCAAACATCGGGTCTTTCAAGTGGAATAAAGGATCAAACAAAGATTCTACTTCTCAAAAGGCATTGGAAAAACAACAGCCTTTGTATTCTATAGGAGACATGAGTGTGGATTCAACTGTTTCTATGCCTGCAACAGTTGGGAGAAAGCCATTTAACAGATTTGTGTGATTTCTTTCAATTTTCGTTTACTGTTTGTTAAGGTTTGCATTAACGTTTTCACAAACGGATTGTATTGGTTTTGTGATATCTTTGTTGCAGTACAGTGATTTAATATAATAAAGAAACAATAGGAAATGATGTTTGATTGATATATAGGATTTTTAACTTTTTTTGGGATGCATTTTTATTTTATTAGACAATGAGACAGTGTCCCTCACATCCACCTAAACAATAAAAATCGTTACTTGGAGAAAAATATTAGGGTGTTATAAAAAGAGTGAAAAAGAGAAGAGAGAATAAAAGTCAATAGACTTGTGTATTATAATGAGAATCAAAGTCCTATATTTATAGGGAGGAAATAGGGATACATATGGTAATAATATCTAGGGCTGCAGGAGTATAATTATCATTCACCAATAACTTACTATTTACAACACTCCCCCTTGAATGACATATTACAAAATATATGTCTCGTTAAAACCTTGTTTGATAAAAACCCAATGGGAAAGAAAAAAATCAAAACGAAGGAAAAAAAGTACATTTATTTTGGAATATTAAATATAAATGTTGCCTCATTAAAATTTTGCTAGGAAAATCAAGTGAGATAAAACCTAAGCGAAGGAAAAAAGTACAGATACTCACGTGATGTTGATCACTGAAAATCTTTGAGTCGACACATTTAAATCTTGTGAACCAATTTCTTGAATGTAGATGTTGGCAGTGCTTTTGTAAATAAATCAGCTACATTGTCACTTGAACGAATTTGTTGAACCTCGATGTCGCCATTTTTCTGAAGCTCGTGTGTGTGAAAGAGTTTTGGAGAAATATGCTTCGTCTTATCACCTTTGATATAACCTCATTTGAGTTGTGCAATACAAACAACATTATCTTCATACAAAATTATTGGACTATCTTTTGTTGAAATTAATCTGCATGATACTTGGATATGATTGGTCATGTTCCTTAACCATACACATTCTCGGCCTGCTTCATAGATTGCAAAAATTTTAGAATGATTTGAGGATGTTGGTTTCAATGATTGATTTACAGATTTCCATGATATAATCGTTCCTCCACGTGTAAACACGTATCCTATTTGTGATTTAGCTTTATGCGGGTCAGAGAGATAACCTGTATCTGCATATCTCACTAAAGTGGATCCCGACTTTTGAGAATAAAATAATCCCAAATCAATAGTACTATTTAGGTAACGAAAAATATGTTTAACATCATTCCAATGTCTTTGTGTTGGTGTAGAACTGTATCTTGTAAGGAGATTTACAGAAAAAAACTATGTCGGGTTCAGTACAGTTTGCAGATAAATTAATGCTTCAATTGCACTAAGATATGATAATTTAGGACCAAGAATATTTTCTCCATCTTCAAGTGGACGAAAATGATCATTTTTTACATCAAGTGATCGAACAATTATAGGTGATGTCAATGGATGTACATTATCCGTATAAAAGCCTAAGCTTTTTAACACTTTTTGATGAACAACTAATTCTACTAAAAAATGTTCAACCTACAGCCCGAGACAGAATTTGATTGTTCCCAAATCTTTCATCTCAAATTCATTTTTCATATAATCTGCAATTTTGTTGAGCTCTTCAGGAGTCTCATATATATTATAATATTATTTTGAGGTAAATATCTTTTAGATTATAGATATTCATTATACAAAAAATTTGCCTCGTTAAAACCTTATTAGGAAAAATCCTGTGAGAAAAATCCAAATGTGGAAAAAGGGGTACATTTATTCTTTTCAATACGTTACAAAAGTTGCCTCATTAAAAACCTTGCCAAGAAAATCCAATAGAACAAAACTTCGGTCAAGGGAAAAAAGGAGTACAACGCATGTTTACTCCCCCCCATGATAATATTACTTGGATTATATGCTTCAAGTATATTAAATCTTTCAACGTAATATTAATAGTCAGATAAGTTGTCTATAATCAAATTTATTATATTCATGTCAAATTTCATGCATTGTCAGACAAATAAATTAGAGACTTGTGATTACATCCACCACATGATAATTTATCTATTTACACAAGTTTTCGCGAAATTCATTATAAAGAGTCGTAAATTTTATATTACGATATTACTTTTTCTAAATTCATTTCGCATTAATATACATCTTTATGTATTTAGCCTGTAGATTCGGAAACTTCAGGTTTCTCTAGTAAGTTCAATTTTAATAGGATCGCGTCTAGAAACTTCAAGTTTCTCTAATAAATTCAATTTTAGTACATTTTATTTGACCACTCATTTCTTCGATCGATATATTTCAACGAATTTATTTTGATTCAACGCTATTCATAATATGATGCAGTACATCATGTGCAAAAGTGTTGTCGACAATATTTTCTTATTTTTTTCGATTATATTTCTTTTTTCATAAAGATATCTCAATTTTTATTATTTCAGGTACCTGAACCTCTTCTGGGATTTTGTAATATGTTTGTATAAATACTCATTAAGAGTATATGCCTCCTTAATAAGACCTTCTTTATTAATTGTTAGATTTTCGTTTAGAGAATTTTGTAATAGAATCGAATATCACACGCTTCAGGAGTGTATAAATTTATCAAATATAATATTAACGAATTGTCTTTCCATGAGTCAATTCGAGTTGGAGCATTTAAAGTTGATGTGTGAGATTGTTAATCTCTTTGGTTAGTAAATGCATTTGTATATTATTTTCAGATTCTTAATTCTTCCCCCTAATGCTGAGAGAATTGTCAAAGCAAATTGACAACCATTTTACCGAGTTATAAAATATCACCCATTTGGGATAATGGTTCATACTGCGCATTTATTCTCAACATTTTTTACTTTCCATCTCAGTACATTGTGGTTGATTAATTTTACATATATTGCACTATCGAAATAATTTGATGGAAAAATTAGGCTCTGACCATAAGTCAAGTTATAACTAGGAGAACTATGATGTTGGCATGATGCGTAATGGCTTACCCTAAACTGAAATGGAAAGTATTTTGTTCCCAATTAAATTAATTGGAGGCATTTAATAAACAATAATGTTAAACTATTAATCGATATCTCTAATAACACTTATTAAAAAATTGAGATTTTCAATCACTAGTATTAAAAAGACAACCATCTTAATTGTATAATCTGAAAATTATGCTCATAATTTGAGTAGCATTTTCGCAAATTTCAAGTTGCAAACGCCATGCAATCATCTAATATTTGTATCAAATCTATTAAATACAAATAATCATTAGATGGTCAACGTGGAGGGTGACAGGGCCCCATATATCACCCAAATTAATTTTCAGAATTATAGGGAATTCAATCCTTATTTAACTAGTAACGATCAATGACCAATTTTCAATAAAAAAAAAACATCAAATATGATTTCATTGGATTGAAGAATCTTCCCGTTCTTCATTGAATATCCATTTGAATATTTAATTTCGCAACATTATTGATCCAGTGATGGTCGAACAGGTCATGTCAAACAATAAAATCAAATTGAACTTCTGGTTCAATATTATATAATTCAATTATTTAATTTCGAAGAATATGATTAAATATTATATAATCATATACCATTAAAGTAATCAAACTAATCAATATGCTCATGACATTAATTACATGTTGTCATTTAGGGATAAATATGAATTCAAAATGATACATTCTGCGAAACATGTGCTACTTCAAGAGTACATTGTATTTATTATTACTCTATGTTAACATTCTTATGAAATATTGAAGATTATAATTCTTGCTCTTCAGGAGCAAGTGACATTCTTCTGGAATATTAATTATGATGTCGTGCAACTTCAAGGACAGCAATGAACTATTATTTCGAAACATTAGCTCTTCAAGAGTCATATATTTGTTTTTTCAATAGCAATATATCAATAATCTTCTAAAATATTGGAATCACAGTGTCATGCTTTTTAGGAGCAATATTCGCCCTAAGAAGACTTGACACAGGTAGTTGCAAGAGTAGTCCAAGTTTGACTAGATGTGGTGAAGAAGCGATGAAAGGAACGATAGAAGGCGAGGGATTTTGCTTGGTTTTACAAGGCCCATGTGACCCTGTACATTTGGCTTTTTCTGAATGAGAGAGATCCTGCAATTGCATTGAGGATAAGTTAGTCTTGATGAGTCCAAAAGATAAAAAATAAAACCTAGGTTCGGAATTTGAATACCATTTTCAGTAATGGTAGATTGAGGACGGTTGGGAAAATTGGTTTTATTAGTTGTTTTGACCAATTATTTTAGTAGATTCCGTTAATTGGGCAAGATGTTTCTTTGGTCGAGTGTATTCTACCACATGAGTAAATTAATGTAATGTACTTATTTTCTCAAAACCAATTTAGGGTGAATGAGAAATTAAGGCCAAAAGATGACCACTTGAAATTGAAATAAATTAGAATAAAAATTAGTGGAAAATTGAAAAATACCAATCCCACATGGAAAAGCTAGAAGAGTATAAACCACTTCATAATTGCTCAAATTTGAGATTTAGGTTTCAGTCCCTGGGGGTACCAATAGCTTTTGAAGGGAAGAAAATATACATACTAATAGGTTGGGCCAAAGGTCACATGTGTCGCCGTCCAGTCGGCACGACATGGGTCGTGGGTCGTGGGCTTGGACTTGATATATATTTTTTGGTAAAATAATATTTGATTTATATTATTTTATTATTATTTAAAATAATAATATATTTAATTTATATTATTTTTTCCCCCAATTTTTCTGTGCGTGACACGTGGATTCATCTAAAAGCTGGCGATTGGCAATTGACAGTTAAAACTGCTTGTCCAAACGGTTTGTGTCTATTGAATGCATAACTTTTTGACTGTTGTGTCTTTTGGACACAACTTTTCAACTTCTATAAAAAGGCCCTCATACCCCGATTTTGATTTACTCTAAAAAATAATTCTGATTTTATTATTTTTCCAAAATTATTTCTTCGCCCCTACATTATTCATATTTTTCAATTCAGCCTCGAAAATTATTTTCGTGCATTTTAGTCCTCCAATTTTTAGAGAGATCAAAAAGTGAATAAGTTCGTCGGGTCTTATAATTTGGAGTGCTATTATTACAAGTCGACGTCGTTGTATTTTGGGAGACTACTGTCGCACCAATGTGGGGTATTATCGTCTTAAAGAAAAAAGGTCAAACTCTTACCTCGACCATTAACATTTTATATCGTTCATTTTTTCACGACGTTATTCTGCCCAATTCAATTCACGTTGATATTATTATTTGCCAACAAGGACATGGTCGGGTACCATCAATGAATCCCACAAGGTGTTTCCATTATAACCCTGTTTGATTGATATTGAAATCATATATTCTTAATAAATTTTGATAAAAGTTGACGAAGTGTATGTTAAAAAAGTTGTGAATCCCGGTTAAAATTAATTATTGATTTAGATTTAGATTTAGATTAAAATTTTAATTTTAATTTATACCAACAAAGGTATATGTATAATTTGTGGATTTGGGCAGCAAGTTGGTAAAACTCAATCAACATGATCCCTGTCATTTTCAAAATACGTTTCTATCTCTTATTTTCAACCACACACTTTTAAATAAAATAATATTACACGCAAATCCTAAATTTTTTCATATTTTTCAACAACATATTTTTCATCAATTTACTATTCCAAAATACATTATTAAGAAAAAATGTAGCTCAAGCATGCTCTTAATACTTGAAGGATATAGAAGTAGAGACGCAGTGAACCACTGGCGATCTTTCTTGAATGAAGAGATAGTCAAGAGCAAAGTGCTTAATGTGGAACACCTATCAAAACCATTAGAAATGAATATTTAGAAGTCAAACTGGTGGGATTACTACTTAATTTGATTAAATATATGTAGGATATAATCAGGTTTGGATGGCTTTTGATCAAAAGAAATGATAATCGGTTGACGAAGGGCAAAAATGACTAAATTGTAAATACTCAAATATCGATTCAGACAAACGAATGAAGATTGAAGATTATATAGAGTCAATTGGATGAAATTAGAAGATAAGCAAATAAATTTACACGAGAAAAGAACCCAATATGCACAAAAGATAAAAGTAGGGACCAAAAAGAAGGAATCCAAACGTTTGAGGCATGCAACCACATGGCATGTTTGGCCGAAGCAGTTTTTCAAATGCTCAACGATGTGATCGCAACCTTCATCAAGGTGCGATCGCATGGGCATATTTTCAAGGAAATCCAATTTTCTATCTGATTCACAAATTTTAACCTAATTTCAATCTTTATAAGTGCATAACATCATCCAACATTATAAGATACCTCTCATACCATAGAATACATAAGTTCTTTCATATCAGGTGAGGCTAATTATCATTATTTTGAGTGAAATCACAAAGCAGGATATATAAAAATTTATCATTTGAACATTAACTCTTGATTTTTCGACAAAGAAGAGGAAGGTGCAATTGGAGATTAACCAAGGAAGACTGAAAAGATCCAATATTTTGTGACTTCTCCTCTTTTTCTTCACATATCTGGGTGATGTTTTATAAACCAAACATGAATTCTTGTAACTTTGTAATGCTGGCTAGATTTTCAGTTGCTGAGATATAGATGAACACTTGTTAAAAAATTCTAATATCAATTTCAATACTTTGACGCTCAATATTTGTTTATCTTGGATGATTGTTATGTGCTTTAACGCTTTTCAATTATTTGATTACTAATTGGATTGTTGTGTGTTTTCGTTAATTTCGAGAGAAATAATAAGAAAAATAGCACATGATAACAATTGTTGTGGGTCTGATATAAATATATTGTTGTGTTTTGCATGATTTTTATAGGTGCTTTAGCATTTTAGTTCATGCTTTAATGTTAGCATATTTCATAGAGATATAGGAAGGTCATATGAGATGATACATTTAATTCTACTTGAGATTATTAAACGAATAAGGAACTTTGATAAGCAAGAAACAAATAAATATTATTACAGCATTGAATTGTATTAAAATAAATTGATAAAGAAAATTCAAAATCTTAGTATGCATTTAACCAGAGTTTACAAAAACTTGCTTAATTGCTCACTAGTTAGTAAAATAAATAATTTGTTATAAATACAAACTTGGCTATTCGATTAGAGTTATCATTAATTAGAACTGGATTAAGTACACAGTCTCCGTGAGACAATACTATATTCATCACTATACTATTTATCTATGATACCGTGCACTTGTGGGATTTCGTTGATGGAGACCCCTAACCTATCTACAAACTTTCTTCAACACTAATCTTGAAATAATATATTAGTCTATTTTATACAACAACTCTGCACTGACAATGAATTTATAATGAAAATGTTTGTTCCCTCTTCGGCATTTACAAAAAAAAAATGAGATAGTTTGATAAATAATGTTACTTGTACATAAATGAGTTATATAATAATTTACACACAAATGAGATGTCAGAAAGAGAGTGAGAAAGTTTTTTCTTATTTGGTTGTAAAATTTTTTATCAAATCATATCTCACCACATTACGTACATATACCACGACCATAATTTGATTACTCATGGCATATTATAGAACTTTATATTATCTATGGAAAAAGGTAAAAATAATTAAACACAGAAGTAGACAGGTGCATTGTCATTGATTTAACTATGCCCATGTTTGATCCCCATTATTTAAAAATTTATTTTTTCCTAAAATTATTTTCAATCACGTATTCTCTCAATAAAATTATTTTACATATAAATCCAAAATTTCTTCCTACTTTTGAATCATGCATTCTCCAAAAAATTACTATTACAAAATCTAGTTTCCTAAAAAATGAGCTCAAACAAACCTTTTGCGGTATTTGCTCCATTGATGCAATTTTTCAAAAAAAAAAAAATAAATAAAATCAAAATCAAAAAGTGCCATGTTATTTAAATATTCTTATTATTAAATAATTATTTTTATATTCAAATTATAACATCTAAATTATTTCTTTTAAATAGATTGAATAAAACTTGAACGAGAAAATATTTAGCCCCAGTTTGGTAAAAGTTATTTAAAATTCATTTTCAGTCACACATTTTTTTAATAAAATATTCTTACACGTGGACATATGACTTTTCTTTATTTTTTATCACACATTTTTCCAAAAAATCATTTATCACAAAATGTATTCTAAAAAAATCTACATTTCAATCATTTGATAATTACACTACTTATAAATAACTAGTTGTGAAAATCTTTTAATTGCATCCATAAAATTTAATTAAAAAGGTGATTGATATTTATAAGGCCAACCAGTATAAATTTATGTGATAATTAATTCTTACCTTAGATTATTTTAAAGGCTTTGTAACGCCAATATAATTTACTTTAGCATAATTTGTTGATATGAATTAAAAGAATAATTCTTACTAATGAAAAATAATTAAGAACACAACAGAAGATAAAAAAAATAAATAAACACGTTTTAAGGTAGCTCATTCTCAATGTGAAATGTGCATCCACTTGATTCATTGTTATCTTAATTCTTCTTATTGATCTTGTGAAATTCAATTAATTTTTAATTGCTCCGAACCAACTCTAAATTAGCACAAAATCATCCATTTTGCAACAATTGCATTCAATTCCAGTTTTTACCTATAAATAAAAAATTACACTAAATGAGGTAAAAATCGACTCAAATAGCAATAGTATATCACTTTAAAAAGAATAAAAATGTGTAAAAATACGCTTATCATACAATATTCTCATTTGATCTTATCGCATAAGGCGAAACCCAATTTGAATTAAAAAAATGTACACGTTTACATTGTTGAGAGGGAGAGTTTTGAGTAGGGGTAGGGGTAGGGGCGGGGTGGGGCATGATTCAATGCCCAATAATGAACGGAAACATGGATATTCTACTTCCTTTGCATGAATTCCGCTTGGAACTCTATTGCTTATTGCATTTGACAAGTAATCCCCAACAAAGATACATAGTTGAGCCACCTCAATGTCTTACGTTTTGTCAACATCTTTGCACAGTTTTGTCTCAACTCTTAAAGTTAGTTCTCGTGACATTGGAAGACACAAAATATTATTTTACCCTCTCACTTCCTCAATTCACTAAGTTGCCCCCTCATTTATTACAAAACTACTTTTTAAATTAAAACACTATGAATATGTTAGGCATGTTTTCCTTCCTCGCACGTATGATTATGTTCGGTACATATAGGTGTTTAAAGGAAATTCAAGACACGTTGGTTGGGATTGATGATATCAATAGAGATGATTAAAGAAAATATATAAAATTATAAATAGTATTGAATATTTGTCCATTTTAGAAGATATTTTGAGGCTTGACATTTATCGAAGGCTTGTAAATGTTGTCGTCGAAACAAATTTTGCAGAAGCCACTTTTCACTTAGAGGAGATGGTCATGATTGTCGTACTTTTGCTAGACAAACTCAATATTGAAATAATGCACACCATAAGACGAGAAAATATTTAGGAGGGACAGAAGAAAATATAATCGTTTAGAGAATTAACACGAACACATGTTTATTTTGCGTTTTTTTGTAGATATGAGAGAAATTGCTTTTGTTAGGAACTTACGTTTAATATTTACCCAAAATATTAATTAAAAAAAAATCAATTGCAAAGCGTTATATGAATTCAAGAATAATTGAATGTGCAAATTAAAGATTATAAGAAGGGTAATAGTGTCATTACATAAGATATTATTCACATAAATATGCTCTTGAATCTTTCTCCTAGTAGGACCAGGTCGCCCCTTCCTCTCACGCACAAACACAGTATTTTGCTGCAGGTGGTTCTGTTTCTGTAAACGAATCAAACCCAGAATTTGTGAGAGAAATCGAGAATAGAAATGGCTTTGAAGCTGAATCTGAATTCCATAAACTGTCAATCCCAAAAATACTCATCTTTTGCTCTTCCACAAATGGCCAGCCTCGGATCTCCCAAGTTCTTCATGGCTTCAACTATGCGTTCTAACTCCAAGTAAGCTCTCTCTCTTTTTTTTTTTTCATTAATTCAATTTGTTTTTCATTTTTTTTATCTGTATTTTATTATTTTAGTCTAAATTGCGGGTTTTTAATTGTTTAATTTTGAAATTGCTTTTCTGAGATTAAAAAATTGATGGAACATGTTTTGGTTTTTATCTGCATTGGTGCAGATAATTGCATCGACTTGCTTTGTTGTATGTGAATTTCGATTTTTAATGAGGATGCGATATTTAATTAATTTTTCTTTTTAACTTCAGTTTGGTATAATTGTTTACCAAAAATAAACAGAGCGAGAGAGTGTTTGCATTGGGTTTCGATTGCATAATTTGATTGAAGCGTGCAATTTAAGTTTGAAGTTTTTTATATTGATTTCAAGGAGAAAAAACATTCTTCAAGCTTTAGGTTTTTTTTTTCTTTTCTTTTCTTAAAAGAAAAGTGTGCTGATGCTTATGCTTGCTTAGTTTGTCATTTAAGTAGTAATAATAAAATTATTATGATAAAATATGGCAACAGTGCAATATAAATCAACTTATTTGTTTTAATTTGTTGGGATTTAGGTTTGACATTTTCTGGTTTTTTCTTTGGGTTTTAGCGAGATGGTTGGATTGTCCAACTTTCCAAATCTTTCTGCAGTGAATTGACATTAAAATTTGAATCTTTCAAACGGTTTTCAGTTTGATTAGTTCTCGATTTTTACTTTTGTTTAACTAAGTAATCTTTATTTATTTTTAGTAGAAGTTCTTTTATACTTCTTATCATATTGTATTATCCAATTAAATGCTAATACTATTAACCTGCGCTATTTAAATTTCGGTGCTGTGTCTTTAAAAAAATATTAAACATCAAGCTCTAGATCATGTACAAACAGAATAAGAACCCTGCTTCTGAGGGGGAAGGACTTACTCTTACTTTCAAGAATGGATTAATTATTAGAAAGTTCAAGAGACCATTAAAATTTAAAATCCTCGTTCTCTTGATTTGTTGCCTTATATGGAGGCTGTTTATATGTACAAGTTAAAAGCATGGATACTCTTACATCTTAATGACTCAACATTAATCATAGACAATTATCACACACAAACACATTACTCTCCAAAAGGTTGTTGGACGTATGTCGGTCTTCGTATCTAAAATATTGATGTTGTGATGCGAACCCCTATAGCAATTGAGCTACGAAACTCACGATAAATTAGATCAAACCCAATAAAACAAGAATCAACGTTTGAAAGTTCGACCCAATAAATTATTGAATCAAAGAATCAAGACAATCGCCAACAATATCTTGACTCGTGATCACAAAACTTATGAACCTTACTTAAATTGATAAATGCTATAAGAATTTAATTCTTAATAAGTTTAGAATTAATTAAATTAAGAATAAGAAGAAAACAATAAGACTTACAATAATCTCTCAAATTATGTGTGGTACAATGAAAATAATAATCCTATTTATATGGAATCCCTAAAACCCTAGTAAAAACGGAATTAAACTCTAAAAATAACTAAAGATATCACAAAATAGAGTTTTAACAAAAATAGAAGATTGCGCGAAATTTGAAAATTTTGCTGCTAGAAATATACTATGCAGCCACATAGTGTAATTCTATGCGGTCGCATAGACCAACTGATGTCCTATGTGGTTTCGGTAACTATGCTGCCCTGACCAACTATGCGGTCGCATAGTTGTTCCTTTCGGCCTCTTCGCATGCCCGACCAACTATGCGGTCGCATAGTTGTTCCTTTCGGCCACTCCGTTCATTGCTTGAATCAAGTTGCTCCATTTCGTTTCATCTCCTATGCCCAACGTGAAACTTGACCATTTGCTTGTTGTGATCAATGTTTCGTCCATCGTGACTTGAGCAAGTAGTCTCATCGCTCCTTTGACCCGCTTCACTCGCGACCTAGTCATATGCCATTTCTCAACAATCAATGGATCATTGGCCGAACTTGCTCTTGCATCATGAATCACATAATGTTGTTCTCTTGAGGTTGTCAAATATATTGATGCCTCTCAAAGTGAGAAGTTCTTTCATTATATAGAACAAAAATCACAACTAAATATGGTATTTATCAATTACAATATTCATTAATGGTAACCTATTTAATATGGTATCTTTACTTATATACGAACTCTCCTTATATTCCACTAACATCCCCCCTCAAATTGATATCGATAAAAGCTTCAATTTGCAATCATGAATCAGCGATGGTGACAATGCTCATGCATATCCAAATCACAACAACCATCTACGAAAAATATTAACGAGACCCAAGAATAAATAGTGCAAAAACAGCTAAGAACCACTGCAACAACACTTCAAAACCACTCCAGATAGCTCATACCACAAGAAGAATTTCCAAAAAAAATTCACGAAGTGTGCCGACCACACACAATGAAACCTATCAATCTAGAGAACTCAGTCGAACGCATAATTTTTGTTTCAACAAAAGCTCTAACGACTAATGCACCGGGCAAAAATACAGTAATATATCGCTGGTTAAGATATTGCAGTTGAAATAAACCCCACAAAATAGCCTACACCAAAATTCAAAGATGATCTTTTTTTGAGAATCCAAAACTCTAGCTCGTCACCCGAGCAACCAAAATTCAACGGTCTGCACTCTCATGTCTCTCTCTCTCTCCTCAACAAAAAACAAAAATCTTTAAACCGAAATTCCCAAGAAGAGTAATTTTTTCCATTAAAATGAACAATGGAATGTTCTCCTAACATTGATAACCCAACAAAGATAATATAGCTAATAGCCCAACTAAATAATAATCAAATTAAAACAAGCCTAATACAAAGCCAGCAAGTTTAACTCAAAATTTAATTAAACCTGCTCTGATGCCATGTCAAATATACTTAATAAGACTCGATGCCTCTCAAAGTGAGAGGTTCTTTCATTATATAAAACCAAAATCACAACTAAATATGGTAGTTATCAATTACAATATTCATTAATAGTAACCTATTTAATATGTATGTTTACTTATATTCGATTTTTCTTACATTCCACTGACAGAGGTCCCATATGTGAAAACTAATGACTAGTTCCTATGGAGATTCCCATTGCTCTCCGATCGTGTGAAAAAAGTCGCTTTATACATAAGATGCACCTTTTAGACTCACATTTGATTGGTACAACTTTCTCAAGTGTCGAGTAAAGTTATCATATAACTGCACAAGATATCGCATTTCCAACATGAAAGGATACAACAATAAATATTGAATAAGAATTTATATAAGAGATATGTGCAATGAGTGATTCTTTAGTTTATGTGAAGTAAGCTTGTAACACAAGCATCGTTGATAAAGAATAAATTTACTTTTACCTATATCCCTCTACAATGATAGACTTGAAATCTACATATCGTAGATATAGACATCTTTCATGACTTCATATAAACTAGCATACTACATAACCATAAACCTAATCTCTATATTGCACTCTCTCCTCTTCACAGAATGAATGGCTTAGTTTATTTATGTGGTTATCTGTCTTCTTTCTGGAGCAATACTTCTTATATTTTATTTATGTATTGACCAGACATTTTATTTTAAAATTCCAATTAAGTACTACCAATTTAAGAAGTGTATGGCTTAAGTCTCAATTAATTCAATGCTACATATTGATTACAAAAACTTTCGGAAAGGTTAACCAGAGCATTAATTTTGAAAGTGAGAGATTATTACACCATCAAGTTCATGAAATATTAGTTACTATCTTTTCATTTTTTAATTTTTAATTTTTGAATTTTGTCATGTGGTAATCCAAGGAGGCAAATAACAAATTGATTCTAGAGGTCAATACTTAGATCTGTCCGTGCTTGTAATAAGTCAATCTTAATATTTATCTTCTCTCTTTTTGGAAATAATCTAATCCTATTTCCTTTGTGTTTGTCTACTACTGCTGCAGGGAGGTTGAGACCCTCAAGAAGTCTTTTGGTCCTCCCCGTGAGGTTCACGTTCAAGTAACACACTCTATGCCACCTCAAAAGATCGAGATCTTTAAAAGCCTGGAGAACTGGGCTGAGCAAGATTTACTGGCTTACCTGAAGCCAGTCGAGAAATGCTGGCAGCCACAGGATTTCCTGCCAGATCCTGCTTCTGATGGATTTCATGATCAAGTCAAAGAATTGAGGGAGAGAGCCAAGGAGATACCGGATGATTATTTCATTGTTCTAGTTGGAGATATGGTCACTGAAGAAGCTCTTCCAACGTATCAAACAATGCTTAATACTTTGGATGGTGTGCGAGATGAAACAGGGGCTAGCCTTACTCCCTGGGCAGTTTGGACAAGGGCTTGGACTGCTGAAGAAAATAGGCACGGGGACCTGTTAAATAAATATCTGTACCTATCTGGACGAGTAGACATGAAACAAATTGAGAAGACAATTCAGTTTCTGATAGGGTCAGGAATGGTGAGATTCTTGCCACATTATTTTCTGGAAGTCTTTTGGGTACTGCAATTGCTATCGCTAATGTTTTCCTAAATCTTATTCTCTTTCTATCTATAGTTAGAATTTCAAGGAACTGCATCCCTTCTCGTGTGTTTTGGGTGTGGACTCTTCGTTTCTATCTCTTATACTTCTGAAATGTTTCCAGGATCCTCGAACAGAAAATAATCCTTACCTTGGATTTATCTATACGTCATTTCAAGAAAGGGCTACATTCATCTCCCATGGAAACACGGCCAGACTTGCTAAGGAGCACGGGGATGTAAATCTTGCTCAAATATGTGGTACAATTGCCTCGGATGAGAAGCGTCATGAAACGGCATACACCAAGATAGTTGAAAAGCTATTTGAGATTGATCCCGATGGAACTGTGCTTGCCTTTTCTGACATGATGAGGAAGAAAATCTCTATGCCAGCACACCTGATGTATGATGGCAGTGATGATAACCTTTTTGAACACTTTTCGGCTGTTGCTCAGCGGCTTGGCGTCTATACAGCTAGAGACTATGCAGACATTCTAGAATTTTTGGTTGGTCGATGGAAAGTGGCAGACCTAACTGGACTATCAGCAGAAGGGTTAAAAGCACAAGATTATGTATGTGGGTTGCCTCCAAGAATACGACGACTAGAGGAGAGAGCTCAAGGAAGGGCCAAGCAAGCACCCATCATCCCGTTTAGCTGGATATTTGATAGGGAAGTGATGCTCTAAGTGCGTGGAATTTGTTGGGAGTGACAAATGGCTGTAGACACGGTTATTTCTGCTTTAGTTTTCGATGTCGTCTCCCAGAACGCGTGGTCTTTGTTATGTTTTACGAATTACGTATGTAGTGTTTATGTTTGTAAGCATGCTTAAAATAAAATGCAATTTTGATGATCGTCTTCTGTGTTTAGCTGCACAATAACACCTTTCTTCCCAAGGATGATGAAGAAATTATGTAGGTAGATCAAACAATTGCTTGTAAAAGTAGGGCATTGCCTTTGAGGCTAGGCCTTTATGCAGTTATTCCAAGTTCCCAATCAAATTACATGGGAAAAAAAAAATGCAAATCAAACTCATGTGAACGGGAGAAACATACGGGGACTGGGCAACCTAGGAGCATTCTCATTGGGGTTGGGTTCCAACGTAATGTTTTCGTGCTCTGCGACAACCTCCCTTAAGGAACTCGAGTTGAATGCTAAATTTGGTCTGTGTTGTAAGCATGTGTAGGTCGGGTTCCAATATGGATTTTTTTTATTCTTTTTACATCTTCAATGATTTGAACTCAAGACCTCCTTTATGAAGCACTTAAGTTGAATATAACCCAATGGTCAGATGGTACCAACATTCCACCTAAGAGACTGCATAGTTCATCTCACGACGAGACGTTTAAGCCCTGCCAACGCCTATGCCACCGCATCCCTTTTTGGCCTATGCGGTCGTATAGGCAAATTTAGGCCTTCAAAATCCTTTTTTCGTTCCAAGTCACATTTTATTGTTTTGAACAACAATTTCAACACAACCATGATACATATCCACTCGTTTCCTTGACAAATTATCAGATATCGAATGAGGAATTGTAGGTTTACTACGTGTAGTGAAAGACTCTGCAATTACCATAAACATGTTCGACGACGTGTAAAATATTTAAATTGCGAAATGGAAAAATTATAAACCAATATCTATTTGCAACCATTGGCTTCGGCAATATGATGAAATTTAAGCTTCAGGCTGCAACTTCTCGCATTCCTCCCTGATCAACTGGGAAAAAAGCGGCCGATTAATATCTTTCTCCAAAGCTAGGAAACACAACCTTCAAGAATTAGTTCAACTCTTCAGTTCTCCTTTCTTCAATTGCATAAAGTATTTTCTTCTATATCCAAGACTTCCCCTTAAATGCTGACGGAATTCTAGTTGCACACATAACATTAGTCAACAAAATTAAAAGCAAAATATAGCAACGCTGGTCGTACTAAACCATTAAATTACCAAAACTGTTGGAACTGGCCATTGCAAGCAACATTCCAGGACCGAAGCCGCAAACTACCTGAGTGCACTAACTAACATTATGTGCATGTTTCATGCCTTGTAATAGATAGAATTTGACGCAATAATGAACAAAATTTTAACTTCTATTTCTTATTTAATATTGTCCATTACTATAAATCCTCCCCACCAAACG
>CAIGRB010002374.1:15759-88080 GCA_903798255.1 Fraxinus quadrangulata | reverse complement strand
TTATTATTATTATTATTATTATTTTTGCTTCTTTAACAATTCCAAATCGTTATAAAATAGTACAATATATTATTATTATTATTATTATTATTATTATTATTATTAGGGAAGAAAAGAGAGAGAGATCAGACCATACTGCAGGTCCAGTTTAGACCTACATCTTGATCTTCAACACGGAACTCCAGGGTTTTGTTCACTTTCTTTTTATGTAGGACCAATTCAGTCCACCATTCATAAGCAGCTATTGAAGGACAAATCATTTTTCATAACAAAACTTGTGAAACTAGTTTATAATAAACCAACGTTCATACGACACCTTGTGTACTTGAAAGTTTACAGATTCTAAAACTTATGATTACCAGAGTCCAAGGATTATGTCTAATTTCTTACTAAGCCAGATTATATGGAATTCATTCACTTGATTAACATGAGATATCACCAACATGAAAAGAAAAAAAAAAACAACAACAACAATTAGCATACCGCGATAAGCTTTCCTGAATTCACAGGTCTCTTTCCAACCTTCATGGCGGCAGCAGCAGCTGCTGCTCCAGAAGAAATACCCACCTGTTAAGAAGTAAAGTACGCAACTTGAAGATGCAATCCTAGTGCGGGCGATCTGACAAATTTATGCAAGATTAGAGTAAAGTACTAACCAGCAGGCCCTCTTGAAGAGCTAATTGCTTAGCAGTTTCAACAGCTTCATCGCTTGATATCTAGACGAGAAAATTTGAATTTAATGACCCGAAATAAGAAACTGTTAAACTTACAAATAGATATCACATATTAAACAGCTAAATGAGAGCAAATAGATACTGTTTGAGTTTGTGATTTCTAATGTCAAGAGGAGAACAACATTTTGAGATTGAAATCGCAGAGATATAAAGTCAGCACTGGACAAGTATGAGAAAATAGTGATGTGCCTGGAACTGTAAGTCAACTGGCAGAGATTCTATGGCACTAGCGCACTAAGTGCGAGAGAAGAAATCTCTTGTTGTGACGATGTTCTACTATGGATAGTGGAATCACAAAACGTAGTCCAGACATTTAGTTTACCTTAAATTGAGAATGACAAAAGCATTATCATTCAATTGCATGTGCACTTAAGCCTTCACCTTCAGGGGCAATGAAAGGATCAACAAACTAAGGGAACTGAACTTGTACAGCAAAAACTAAGGCTTATTCCCTATGAATTTGAGGTCATTTACATGAATGTTTTTTGTCAGTTCGTTCAGTTACATTGCTACATCTACTTGAAGATCCAAAGCAACTAGATTTTCATGTCATAAGATGTGACAAAGTATTATGTTAGTTGTCAACTTACCACAAACCACCTCCTTCACCCTGAACTTATAAATTCATAAAAAGTACTTGATATTTGACTTCGAATTATACAATTGCAATAATTACAAAGATGCCTCACTGACACACAAGGAATACTTCCTCAGAAATAATATCACTCAAAACCAGCTCCAAGACAACAAAAGTTCAAATCCTAATAAATAGAACTGCCAAGCGAGATGACCTTGTCCAATTTAAGGCTTTGATTAAGGACAAACTAAGAAACACGTGCACTCGTCCAAGGACCAAATTCTAGAATGGTAATGCAACAAAACATCATCTTCTACGCTTCCCATAAATGTTAAGGGACCGAAGTTTTTGTCAAATATTTTTACAGGCAAGAATTATAAGCTCAGTCTATGTCAGTATTCCAATACATGTTATGTATTAAACAATTAATCCGTACCACCGGAAGCAATTAATAGCATGAAACAAAAAACGAAAGCAAGTAAAAAAAGATATATAGTTCACTCTCAATGTGAGAGCCACGTCCACTTGCCGCTGCAGGATTTCACTATAACAAGAAGAAGATAACAATATGTTTATGAGCTCATGCTTCTTTACTATGTTCTCTCTACCGCTGTGAACTTCATTGCAAAGGTTGAACCGCTGAACCACGGTCAAGAGGAAAAATGTACGGTATAATTAGTCTCCTTTCATCCCACATATTCGACAACACAAATTTGATTATAAAACTGCTGCGTGGGAATTGGGAAATAGGATAGAACCATCGAGCTAGAATGATCAACTCAGTAACTAATGCAGTGGAAGATATCATTTGACAGCAACATTACCAACAAGAACTACAGACCCAACTACTGTAGTAAACATGAGAAACGTGTGCTGTTAATAGTAATGGTTGCTAACATTGTGAATGGCAATAATTGATGTGTCCAAAAGTTAGTTACACAAAATTCAAAACTTCATCTGCCCTCTGACATGATTAATGTACTATGAGAATTTCATAACCGGTTGTCACCACTGGAGTCCAGACCTGTTCTACACTTGCAGTGGTAAATGACATTTTCACTATGATTGATAATTACAGACGAGAAAAAGATTAATGTGAGAGCTATAGAGGTGCTTTCCATCCGGTGGCATTGACTGAGTACAACTCAAACTAAACATTATAACTGCTAATTAAATAGATGATAGCCCAAGAATAACTAATCAAAAGGGGGTGAATTGGTTTTCAAAACTTTTTCAAAAAATTGATTCAAATTTAAGTAAGTTCAGAATGAATAAGTCAATAAAAAAAAATGCACAAGTATAAAAGTGATAAGGAAAAGGGAAGAGACGCAAACGATATAATTGTGAAGATTCGGTCTCAACCAATAATTTACGTCTTCCATTACAAAACTCTTCGTCACGAGCAAGACCTTTTCACTAAATTTGATTGACTTATGGTATAATCCAAACTCTTACAATGCTTTCGGTCACTTACAAATAAGGAGTATCGATCCTTATACAATATTAAATTTTCTGGGACTTCAATATGAGTTACAAATTTAAAGATAAACGATTTTACAATTTGAAACTTTTCCCTCAATAAATGATATAATCGAATTAAGTACAAAGAGAGAAATAAGATAACACTTTAATGAATAGCAATGAATAAAGCTCAAGTATTATATGAGAAAAACTTTGATGAGAAAGATGTTTTTCAAAAGTTGATTCAATCAAAAGTTTTCAAAATAATGATTTGATAAAGATAAATAAGATATAAGATCAATATAGTTTAGCTCAAGAATATCTCACTTAAATGCTCCCAAAAAGTGTTGTAATGATTGAAAAGTACAATGGTATTTATAGAGGCCAAAATGCCAAAAATTCTAAATCGGACAACCAAGTTAGACGTTGTGCGTTAGAATTCAAAACGATTAAAAAAGTGACAGTTGGTCGAACAGAACGTCCACTAGGCCTAACCGGACGTCCGATTGGACGAATTTTTCCGAATTTTTCTTTCTTGATTGTTTTGAAAAATGTAGTCTTTTGAGTGACATTTTTCACTTTATTTTTTAAGGTAAGTGATATTGTAATGAATTTAAATATCAAGTTGAAATACTTACCTCTTGAAAGATAATTTTTATACAAGTGTTTTTATGAAATAATTTTCTCGTGCATAAAAATTTGTTCATTGAGTTTTCAATGATTCATTGCTAAAATTTAAAGCATTGTACCTTTACACATGAATGCAAAATATCTTAATCTATTATTTTCGATGTTTGACTATTGAAGTTCTTTGTCTCGAGTGATTTGTCATGAATGCTTAGCTTTCACCTCAATTTCTATTGATTGTCTAATGCGAGTTTTTTGGTAGTGATATTTTTGTTCCCAATCGATCAATTTTGCAACAGTAGCTATGAAGATTCAAATTCAATTGTTAGAAATAAAATCAATTTATTTATTATGATCAAAACACGAAGTCAACCAAAAGGCAACAATTCCTCACTTTTTGATTATTACAAACAAGATTATTTGCATTAAGTCGTAACAACAAATTGATAGGGGATAAAAAAATTTAGATATCAATTCTCCCTATCTTTTACACACATATATATGCATATCATCTCATATGCTTTCCCCATTTTGGCATAAGTAAAAATTATAAAGTGCGAATCTAAAACAAGTCATGGAAGATCAAAAAGACAATCATATGCACAAATAATAGCAAGTAAATTCCCCCTTAAAGTAAAACAAGATATCAATCAATGAAAGGCTAAGATAGAGCAAATTGCATCCATAACAAAAGAAGTTACGAGAATTTATAGCATGAAATAGTTGGACGAAGCATAAGTGTATCCAAAACACAGAAACACAGAGATTATCTAAAATACATAAACATAAAGCATAAACCATAGCTACGCTCCGGAGGAGGGAAGTGAGCGTAAAAGGCAATTTGCCGAGCTTGCATCGTTGCCTGTTGAGCTTGAATTGCATCTTGTTGGGCTTGTATGGAAGCTTGTTGAACTTGCAATTGCTGAAGCATCACCCCAAGGCAGACAACATAGGAAGTGAGGGAATCAATGCATCCCTTGAGGAGATTATAGTGATCCTCGGTAAATGTGAAACCATCAACGGGAGAAAGAACATTGGAACTCGGAATGTTATGAGGAGGGTTTGGAACTTGTGGCACATCATTGTCATTGTCATCCTCATCGCCATTGAAAGGTAGAGTGGAAGGGCCCGAGGTGGGATTGAATCCTTTGATGTGAGCCACCTATTGACCATGCTCTTTTTCAATTTTCATGCATTTAAGAGTTTGGATATTGATGGTATCGGTAGGACAGAATTTAACGGATGTCTCATCATGTAAAGGAGTTTTAAAATGCTTAAATTTTTTAGTAAGAAGCATACCATATGGTAAAGCTATGACTTGACGAGTGGAATGGACTTCATGAGACCGAATGCAATGGTTGGAAAATATAATTTTCACTCGACAAGAAAGGAATCGAGAATGAAAAAATCAAAATTGTTTACTTCATCTTGATGACCCTTTCAAGGAAAAATGACATGTGCAATAATGTTTTGCAAAATCTTACATTGAAGAGTGAGTTGATTTGCACTAAGTTTGATAATGTTTTCAATGTTTTTCCCGGTGACTCTTCGACATGCATTGGTAGAATTATATCATTCTAAACTTGGACGAGTTTTATGAAGAAAAATTTGATTTTCACACCTTAAGCTCAAAAATGTCTTGGATGAGAGCTTCGGTGATGGTAATGCGGGTGTTTTTGAGTAGATAAGAAATTTCGTCCGACCTAAAAGTAATAACCATGTTTTTGTAAAATTCTTTCATGAAACATAGATGTGCGTTTTCCTCTAATGCGGCAATCGACATCCAACCCATGTTTTAAAGTATTCTTCTATGTGAAATGTAGATGCTTCAATTGTAAAATCAGCAAAATCAACATTTTTACCTACTAGGACGAGAGATTTTTTAAAAGGATTGGCCGGCACCTCGGGTTCCATGTCAAATTCTTCATTAGAGGAAAGTGGAAGAGATATTCTCACGGTACTCTTTAAGTCTTTTTCACATGCGTTTAGACCATGTCATAGTGAGAAAGATGTTGAAGGAGAAAGACTTAAAGCGAAAAAAGAAACTATGGTTCGAATTTGAGGATTTTAAAATTTGGTGTATGAAAGTTTGGATTTTTGAGAGATTTTAAGTGTAAAAGTTATGGGTTTTTGATTTGGAGAGGTATTTGTTGATTGGAGATGGAGATTTGAATAATTAGACGATATTTAGGGAGAGAAACGTGAGAGTTGAAGAAGAAAGTGATAAAAGGAATGGGTTGAATCGCGTATAAGAAATTGAAACTCTGTTGAACCGGACGTCTAGTTTATGATCCGGACGTCTGGATTGACAGAGCTATTTTTGTCCCATTGCTTTGTCAAACCAAACATGGTTTCGGATAATCCGCTTGACTTGTCCAAATCCCCTTTTTAACATAATTAAATATATAGTGGATATAGTAAAAAAAATGTAAGAACACATAGAATGGATTTAACTTAATCATGTACTTCGAATTCTTCAATAAAGCAAACCTCTTCGAATATGTGAAAATCGATCAAGCGCTAGAGATTTAGTAAAAATGTCCACCAATTGATTTTCCATATTTACAAATTTTAATACATTATCTCCCTCCCGATCTCTTAAAAAGTGATGTCTAATTTCAATATGTCTCCTTGCTAAATACCTTGAACCAAACATTTTGTTTGAGTAATATTATAATTAAGACTATTGACAATCGCCCTACACCATGTACATGAAACAATTTGTTGTTTGATGTATTAATGTAGTAGTTTTTTATTGCATCATGCATTAAATAACGATTGTCACATTTATGCTACATATGACGGCTATCGGTAATCTTTACTGTGAATAACATTATTCATTTTGTTTGTGTGCATCACTTTGCAAATGTGATTATTAACCAAATAGTTGATTATGTTGATTAGTAGACAATGATGTTACAAGCCACATATCATCCTCTTTATTATATCTCTTCTTATACAACTTTGTAAACAAAATCTATCTTTTATTCAATTGCCTAAATGACACTATTGTACAAGTAATCGGTATAGACATTGTAAGTTGTTGGGGGAGCAAAAATGTCACTCTTTAAGCTCATGAATTGAATTACTAAAATAAAGATAATTGAATTTCATAAATTATTTATCTTGTCCTCATTGGACACCAATTGATTTTCAGTTGAGGTGGTTAAAAATGACACAAGTCTTTCTTCAAAACTTCAACTTGTCATTAACTTATGTTTGGGTTTTATTATAATTTACTTATAATTTTTAATCAAAATCAAATTTTAATTATTTACAACTATTTTTCCACTTATTATCTACTCATTTTTACTATTTTTTTCAATATAAGAAAATTAAAATGAAATACAGCTCATGTCTTTAAGTTTTAAGCAGAAGAACTCATCGCTTTTGAGGATGAGTAAAAAGCTCTAATTATTGTTGGGGCAGAAACTCATCTCATGAAATCATGTTAAACAACCCACTTTTGTTTTTCCTTTGATTCTAGGGTGGCAACGGGCCTAGACTGCCCCGTTGAAAGCTTGGCTCGTGGGTTGCCACTATCCAAGCCCAAGGTCCAGCCGTCTATCCACTTCCGTGGGTCGGATCGTCCATAGGGTCCAAAGATTTTTTTTCTGAAAATATTAATTACAAAGGAAAAAAAAAAAAAGTGCCGGCGCAAAGATCGGAGTTAGGATTTAATTAAAAATATATTAATTTGGATCAATACGTAAAAAAATAAAAAATTTCACATAATTTTCTTTTTTTTACAAATGGACTGAACGGAGATGAACTATTTCTAAATTCGTCCATGACTATCGCAAGCTAGCTCGAGCGACCTCTATTTTCAAATGTTTATTATCTTTTATATGCTCGTAAGTCATAAAGTTCACATTAATCTTTAAAAGTCATCGAGAGGATAATATTTGTCGAAACTTCTACACTATCAAAGATGGCAATAATAATATCAAAAATGCCAAAAAAATTTCATTTTCTACTATTCTATTTAGCATTTTGTTCGGATGAGATTTATTTTTTTTATGGGAAAAAAATTGCCAATAAATCCAACTATAACACAACACAATTGGAATTGGAATTAGATCGAGTCCGAAAGGCATTTCACACGCATTATTATTGGGCCACGCACCCCTATTGACTGCGCGTACAGTTTCTCCACTGTAGCTGGAGATCCGAAGAGGTTCCTTTCTTCCGCTCATCAAATTCACCTGATACACACGAGTATAAACTTTTGCGCTAAGAACTAGCGGCGAAATTTTTGATCGACATAACTGTGGTGTTGTAGGAATTATACATACATTTTCTGATTTTCAGGTTCGTTACTACTTATTCTTCAGTATGTTTGTTTCGGCGCTAATTTCACACTTAGGTTGTGTTTAGTTCATTTTATGTGATTTTGAGATTTCGAATTTATGAAGTTGAATTTGTTGACGATGAGTTGTTGAATATGAATTTTAATGTAATAGTTTTAGATCTGCGCTAATGTATGTTTTGAGAAATATTTTTATGATCTGGTTGAGAAGAATGTGGTAGAGGTTTGGCACATAGGACATTGATCTGACTAGCTCAACTGGACGCTTCGGTAAATTGATGTCCAAAAGTTACTCTATGAGACCAATAGTGGTTATTTCTTCAACATCCACGTGTCTAAATATGTTTATGGCTGGTAAAGCAAAGTTTACATGCTGATTTGATAGCTGCGGAGAGTGTTGGCAAAAGTTTAAGGGAAGTAAATGTTAGGCCTTATATTTTCTAATTAGTGATAGCGAAACGCGCTAGGTTGAAACAGATTTTGTAGGCACTATTAGCATTTCGACCTTGATCAATTAATCTTCATGGTTTCTTGGATTGTTGAAAAAGTTCAAGTTCTTAAAATTTTTGAAGGAACTCGTGAGAGTAGATGAGTAAGGAAAGAATTTTTGAAACCTGTAGTTAGGTGGTTAATAATTTCATTGTTTGAAGAGGGATTAAATATTGTAACCAACTATAACTGTACTGGCTGAAACCAACTCTAGCAAATCTAACTAACCATTACAAGTTGCTAAGTACATAAATAAAAACACTAATCATTGCTTCCAACTTGCCCCCAAACTCAAATTAGGTAACTTTTACTTCGTACTTGTACATGTACAGTTGTGAATCTTGAGCTTAGAATGGATTTATTATAATGCATCTGCTTACATGGTGAACTTCCACTTTCTTTTAAAGAACTCTATTCGTTCTTGCATGAAAGACTATGTTTGCAACTAGCGTCACTGTACTTGAAAAAGATGACATATTATTGATATTTGGAATATTACATTTTGAAAGATTTCAATCTTTCTCAATGAATGTCCTAGTCTATTAAGCCATAGATCAAAAACTGACAAGTTTGAAACATTTGAACATACATCCATACAGAATCATAAGAAACAAAACTCCTGGACCAGCTGCTTTGTCGAAGAATCGGATGAAGGGTTGTGTTTCTGATGATTGAATTGCATAGAGTCGAAGGCTTTTACTCTTTAAGTTTCCCCTGCACCAGCACAGTTCTGGTAGCCTGATCCTTAGCTGATATTAGTCTGGCCAATTGTAAGGAAAAGGGCTGGAAAGAAGAGAAATGGAGTTAAAATTCATAATTATTTCATATTGTTAGTTTGGAAGAGAATGCATTGCGCATTTTAAAAAAATTTCTCGCATTTTATTTTCTCCTCTTTTCTCTCACAAACAGACAAAAGTACTTGTTTTAGTTTTAGTAGTGTTATAAATATATAGTTCTTTTTTGTATTTTGATAAGTAAAGATTTTATTATTAACATCTGTGCAAAGGGGATGCTGCCCAATATCCACACGAAAATAGTTACAATTTTGTCAGTTTCACCTTAGCAAGAAAACTTACCCCAATATAAGAACACAGAATATCGTTCTGTCCCCACCAAAAATTCAATAGGTAGATGGATACACTATTTCTCTCCTGTTGATTTCTTCCCTTTGTTCACATCTAATATCTTTTGAAGAGATCTTCCTTCGTGATGAATATAGAGTTCTGCTGACACCTGTTTGAGGTCACTATCTAACTTGATTGCCGACTGCTTTCATTTTATTTGCAAAGAGCTTGTTGACATGCAGAGATCCATTACCACGTGGATGTGTTAGTTCAAACCAGCTACCACATGCATGAAACCCAACAATTGCATTCACATTGTATTTTGCTCTCTCTCATCGTTTTCCAGGTTCAGTAGATGTCCGTGCGTGTTACGACTACTGCTGGTTTGCTAAGAAAATGGCACGTTCATCATCTATCAAAGCAATGAATAGCAATAGTTGAGTTAACAATACCTCAACTCTGTCTAGAACTCTTCTAAAATTCAAATACTCCAGTCTTGACGAAGTTTGGTCAGCTAGAACTCACTGGCGTGATTGTTTACGGGAAGCTAAATAGATACAATGGTCAGCAAACAACATTTGTTGACCTATTTGTATCTTTTGGTCTATATATTGTTATCCTCAGGAGTTATTTTGTACAACAAGGTATGTATTGTATAATTAAAATCCATGTTGAATCTCTGATGCTATTCTCTCTATCTCTCTTGCTTTTGCTTGATATAAATTTTGGCAGCATATTTGTAACTCTTATTAATATCACTGCCTCACCCTCACCAATTTTGGATCATTTTAGATTTAAGGATGGAGAGTTGCTTTTGGAATTTTGCTACGGAATCCAGCTTTGGTGTTTAATCTACATCTTCACTATTTCATACACACTTCTATTATTTAGGAATTACGAAATGCATTGGCACTGCGCACCAAGATGGCAATATTCTTCATTCTGAAATTGGCTCAAGTAAAATAAACAATCATGAAAATTAAGCCCCTGTTTGTGTCCTTTTAAAACAAAACTCTTTAATACTCATATTCATTTAGAACCACACATTTACATAATAAAAGATTTTGCACGTAAACCCAAATTTTTTCTAACTTTTTAACCTCACATTCTCCAAAAAAATCACTTTTCAAAACATCATTTCTTTTCAAAATAATGGCCATCAAACATGGGCTAAATAACACATCAAATTAGGTCCAAATAATTCCTGCAAAATGGCCCTGGTATTAAATAATTTACATGTTTATTTAAATTAGGTATTAAGGAAGAATAGATATCTTAAGGACATATAAACTTACTAGCTGATTCTCGAGCCTCTCTTTTTCCATTTCGTTTTATGTAATTCCTTGCCAGAGGAGGAGGAAGGGAGTTATTCAATGTCAATTGTGTAATTCACCAACATTTTACAAGTTCTACATTTTTCAAATTCTCATGTAACCCAAAGACAGATAAAATTAATTAGTTATGACCTTTCTTCTTCGTAGAAGAATGACTTTCTTGTTTTGCTTTTCAGTCAACCACAAATTCCGTCCTCAGCAATAGTTTACCCGTATTTTTATTACATTTTGCCAATGACTTGTGCATTTATAAGTTCATTTGTACCTTTAATATTTTTGAAAGCTCGTACTGATTTGCTTCTTTTTTATGCTTATTCCAGTGGGTTCTCTCGCCAAAATATTTCAACTTCCCATTTCCAATAACGCTTACTATGATTCATATGGGCTTTTCCAGCTTGGTTGCATTTTTTCTAATCCGTGTTTTCAAGGTATAGGATTTTCGAAACTTCTTTTGCTGTTTTCATATTCTGTCATATTACACCGATGTTTGTTGATAGATTGACTTGTGGTGTGATGGTGTAAGTTGATAGTGAAGGCTGTAAACTTATGTTGGTTTTTTCCACTGACCTTGCATTATTAATTACAATGGTGTTAGCTGAGACAAATGCGAGAGAAAGTTAGTCATTACTTTCATGAAAAGAGAGAAAGGGAAATTAGTGGATCGGCTTTTACAGTTTTGAAAAAATCATGCCTGAATTCACCCCTAGTTAATATAGTATGACAATTTTATAGAATGAGAAATGAAGGCTTTACAAATCAATCTATATTTGTTTATGTAACTATTTTTTGCTGAGGTCTCACATTGATAGGAAAAGTTCATGACCCGCAAGGGTTAATCTGATTATTTGGATTTGATCACTGTGGTTTTAATATATGCTCCCAAGTTGTCTGGTGCGGGTGTTAAATTCTCCTGCTCCATTTTTAGGACTGTTTCCTCTTGCATGTTGCTTAATGGCCACAGGATTGTAAAATCTCCACTTGAGTCATGTCAGACATATGCACAATTGTCAGGTTGTTGTTCTGTCCCGTGCAGTATTAGTATTTTTATGCTTTTATCCTTCCTCCTAGATAATACATGCAAAACATTGTTAGCACATACTATACTATATGAACAAGTACAACAAGGTGCACACCATACCTTGTCATACCATTTTACCAGTTGGGATGCATCCCTCTGGGATTTAGGGTATAATTACTTGTTTAGTTTGTTTTTTCCTTCTAGTTTCTTCATTCCAGGTGTCATGTTTGAATTGAAATGATTTGCAAATGCTCAGTGTTGTGCTCCCTTGGCACAGTATCAAAAAACTTTGCTTATAGAAAAAGAATTGCATCCTTGTTCTAGTTATCTATATAAACTTCCATAATATATGTTTACCTCTTTGGTGTATTTCTTACCATGCTCGGCTGATTTGATGTTAACCTATATGATTGGTGCAGATTGTAGCACCTGTCAAGATGACGTTTGAAATGTAAGAGATGGGCATCCGCGTTTCTTATTTATTTCATCTACCATTTTGTATATGACCATTTCTAGCTGAATTTGCAGATATGCCACATGTGTGATTCCTATCAGTGCTTTCTTTGCATCAAGTCTCTGGTAAGCATGGTTATGTCGATTGGGTAATCTTGCTTGGGTTTTGCAAAAAAAAAAAAAAAAAAACTTTCATGACATTAAGGTATATTGGTTCTTAGATCATTTGCTAACATTGAGGTTTTAGATCAACTGATTTGATTGCCACCTCAAACCCCTTTACTTTTGTTTGTGAACACGAGGTAAATTCCTACTCAAAATAACCATCACGGATCTTCTCTTTGGTGATGCCTTAATATGCTACTGCAAATAAAAATAGGCAATTTAGACAGTTATTTTAACTCATTATTTGATGTTATTTCCACTGATTTTTGAGCACGGGATGAATCAATGTTGTTAATTTTCAAACTGGCCTATGAATCAATGTTGTTAAGTTTCAAACTGGCCTATATTCGTACAGCAAGTTTTTGCTTTGCAAGGAAATCTTCCCTTCCTTGGGTGTGTTCTTAATCAACACAGTTATAGGACAAAACTGCAGTGTATTACAAGCAATCTATTAAAACAAATAAATGAGTGTGTAGACCAGTCATACCTGCAATAGAGGTTATTATCGTCAGATCATCATAGTATTTGGCATTGTTTTAAACAGATAAATCCTTTGCTACTAATTTTCATTTCATATACGTCTTTTATAAGCGCATTTGTGCATTTGGCAATGTTCTAAATTCAGCCTAGACATTGACTTAGAAAAGGTGAAGGACCAAGTTTCACGGGGTGCCTTTCTTCTTAGCACAGAAAAGGATATCGTGTGGTAGTAGTCTGCTCCGCTAGATTACCTTCCACATTTTCTTGGTCGTTTCGGGACGAAAGAAAATTTGATTACAAATTATAGAATGCTTGAAACACAATTGAAAGAAACTTTGATCATTGATTGCTTGAAAGTTAGAAATTACAATTGCTGAAAGCAGTCAATTACAATGGCTAGTGCATGGAGCGAACACTAGAAAGTTTGAAAGATTGTTTGAAAGACTAATACCCCCTATAATAGACTTAGCAACAAAAACCCAACTGCTGGGAGTAGACGTTTTTATGCCGAAGAATCATACTAAACTTTTTTCTATTTTCTAACTATTTTATAATTGAAATAAACTATTACAATGGAAAGGAAATTAAAATTCAAACTTGAACTAATATTTACAATGTGCGGTCGAAAATAGGCAAATGGCAACTGTGATAGNCTAATATTTACAATGTGCGGCCGAAGTTGGGCAAACTGCGGCTGCGATGGGGTCAAGGGGCTTAAGCAAAGCTGCGGTCCTTGACACCAAGGGTTGAATGGGGTTAAATTGGTGGTAGAAAAAGTATGACAAATAAAAAAAAATTGGGGTAAATCGTCTTGTTTTGGGTGTAAACCAACTGGTGCAGCGGTGCTGTGATTATCTGATTATTTTTACGGGTTCTGAATTTCAGTTTTTTTACAAATATCCAGACTAGAATTTGGACCAATTTGAACCCTTCAGTCTTGTCTGCTTCCTATAACATTGGTGTTTGGAGATGATTATCTTCATCTGCTCTGCTTTCTTCACATAACCTTGATGACTTCCTAGTCACATAAGATTTTCACAAGGCATGTTTCTCTCAATTGAATTATTTTTTTTGCTCATACAGGTTTGGGAATACTGCTTATTTGTTTATATCCGTGGCCTTCATCCAGATGCTCAAAGCCCTAAGTATGTTCATATATTTTCTGTCATCTTAGCTTAAATTGCTATCCTCAAGAAACTAACTAATAAGATGTATCCATACTGAATCGCAGTGCCAGTGGCCACATTTCTCATGGCTGTTATTTGTGGAACTGACAAGTTAAGATGTGATATATTTTTGAACATGGTCTTGGTCAGTGTTGGTGTCGTTGTATCCTCGTATGGTGAAATCCACTTCAACATAGTGGGTACAGTATACCAGGTTACAGGAATATTTGCTGAAGCTCTTAGATTGGTCTTAACTCAAGTTCTACTCCAAAAGAAGGGCTTAACACTCAATCCTATCACGAGCTTATATTACATTGCTCCCTGCAGGTATTCTTCGTCCATGTAGAAGGCGTCAAGTGACTGGATACATTATAATGTTAGAACACATTTTAAGTAAAACACGATGAAAGAAAAAATGAGTGACTTTCATTTGTTTTACGACTTTCAATTAAGAGCAACTTGTCCAATTTGAAAATGAAAATTAAGAAATAGGGGTTTCACTATCTTACTGACAATTATATGCATGCACCTCCAGAGGATGACTTATCACTTATACCATAATGTTGGAATATGTGATGTAATGGCTGCTGCATTAGTTATTATGAATTGTTTTGTTCTTCTTCATTGGTTAATGATTCTGTAAATAATAGGGACTTCATTTTTATTTGAGATGAAAATGCCTGGCAGCAGTTCTCTCTCTGTCTCATTTTCCTCCACCATCCCCACCCCCTTCCCCAACAGTTTTGCCCATTGAGATCAGTTGGTCCTTGATATTGAGCAGCCAAAGCTAAAAACTAATATACATATGATCCAACATCTAAGGAAATTGTAAGAAATGGAAAACCACTAGTCAGAGAGTAAGAAATGAAATATTTTCGGGTTTCAATGCATTTCATATGAATCTTCTTCGTGGACGTATAGACAAGGAAATTCATGCAGCCCAAAAAATTGATAGGAATCAGTGACAATCACCATTAAACATTGACCAAAAACACAAGAAGTAAATATCTGGAGACAGCAGAGAAGCCTGCATTTTGATGTCACAAGTACTCAACATGTCTCCTTAAGTTTACTATTATTTTAGAGTCTTGTTATTTTCTACAAAGGTAGTTACAACGATGGTTTAGGGTTGAAGTCAAAGGGGTTGGACAAGATAAGTTTAGCCCTTGTTTGGTACCGAATCTAAATCAAAATCAACAATTAATTTTAACCACATATTTTATGGGTCCCACAACTTTTCAACCACACATTTCATCAAAATCTACTAAATATTTGATTTTAATCCCCACTAAACAGGGGCTTAATGTGTTGGTTGATTACTTTATTGATGTAACTTCCCAAGGATTCTAGAATAGTTCTAGAACTTATTATGTGAAAAACTTTAATTTCTGAGAAGAACAAATTTTGCGACATCTAAATTTCTGTATTTGGTATGTGAGATGCAATCCAGCCCTGTGTGGTGATGCCTAAGGCCTTTAAAAGTGTCTCTTAAAGAGTTTCCTTAATTCCATCTAATTGCACTATTCTTAACTCAATCTCTGTTTTACAACCTGCACCTACTTTGAAGTTTCACCAAAGCTCAAGTCATGTTGATTAATTTATTTGTTGATTGAACTTAAAACTGGATGGGCAAGCTCACTTTCTGTTTGCAATATATTTCATATTTCTAAAAAAAATTTGCCTTGCATTAGAGATGCTTTAAATGTTTTCTCTTCTGTGTGAATCTGCAAAGTGATATGTAGCTTTAACCTGCCGATTAATTTTCTAATCATTGCTGTTATTCGTCTTTTCATGTCCAGTTTTGTTTTTCTCTTTGTTCCTTGGTATCTTCTGGAGAAGCCTGAAATGGAAGTATCACAGATCCAATTTAATTATTGGATATTCTTCTCCAATGCACTTTGTGCCCTGGCTTTGAATTTCTCAATTTTTTCGGTGATTGGTAGAACTAGTGCAGTAACCATGCGTGTAGCTGGTGTCCTAAAAGACTGGATACTTATTGCCCTTTCAACAGTTATTTTTCCTGAATCAACAATCACCAATCTAAATATCATTGGCTATGCAATTGGTACACTTCTTTATTCCATTTTAACTTTGATAATGCCTTTGTTTGGGTTTCCTTTTTAGTTGCTAAAATTATAAGTTGGTATTAATGATTGGTGGATAAGAGGGTATATTGTGGGTCTCACGAAGTGTGTGATTAACATTAATGTTTGACTTTGAAAACTAACAGGTTAGCAATTAAATAGGAAACATAAACAAAGGCATTGTTCAAACTAATTACCTTGAAGATATATTAAATAAGTTGTTGTTTGCACAGCCTTGTGTGGTGTTGTCATGTACAACTACTTGAAGCTGAGGGATGTCCATTTATCCCAGACTTCTGTAGAGAGTATCGCAGAACGAGTAGCGAAGGTAAACATTCTTGCTTATGAACCGTTTGACTCTAATTTTTCTCTATGTTCTCTGTACCCCTAATTAAACTCTTAGAATTGTCTGAATTTCAATATGTAGACCTCATCTTCTACCTATAATCATGCATTCATATGCCTGTAATATTAAATTCAAGCTTGGTTCATTCAAGTGTCACGATGGTCTCGTTAAACATCGAAATGAATTTTCTTTAGCTCACATATTGCATCCTCAGTTTATGATGTTTTTAAGAGGAAGATTTTCGACCCTGTAATTTTGAAAAGCACCAGTATGTTTCCGGAATTATCATTGCATGGTATCATTCACAATGTTTGTTTGTGTTCCTGATAGCCATAATCTGAAAACTTGCCTAAGCTACAATTTATAAATATTTAATTAAAATGTATTTTGTACTTTTGAGTTTGAGATTCAAACTTGAAAATCTGATAGTGAAACAAATAGGTGGAATGGATGAATAAAATTTATCACACAATAAATGAACAATGAAAAAACTTGAAGATGACCAAATGACAAGAAAATAGGCTATCAGCCTTACTGATCAGAGGCAAAAAACAATCCACTACTTTTATGCTTCTGTTGAAGTAAGGGCAATGCGGGGAAGGGGAGTAGGAGACGATGGAAATTTCCAAATTTTTATGCTATTGCTAAGTAGAGGGGGACTAAAACTTTAAAATACAGATTAGAGGTTAGAAGACAACTTTCAAAATTTCAATGGCACAACGACCACACTTGCCTGGCAGACATTAATCTTCTTCTGTCATTGTAATCCATACTGAGTAGCTCATAAAGGTCTTGAAGATAACAAAACTACTTGAGGACGCAAAAATTGACTTCCGATATAAAGTTCGCATGTTTGGCTTAGTCGAGTGAACGAACAGGATGCAGGGATGAAAGAGAAGAAACTTTTAAGTTTGTTTCATTCTTTTTTTAATCTCTATTTTAAGAATAATATTTTGTTCCCTCTTCTTTTCCTTCTACTATTTAAGAAATGCAAATTAACCTTTTTCCTTCCATTTCCTTCATTCGTTTTCCCTCATTGCCTTGTAATATCATTTTCTGAATCTATATCTTAATTTTTTTTCTGAATATATGTCTTCGTGAAGATTGTATAACCTGTTTCTGCTAAATTCCGTTAGATTCATGGATCTCTTTTGATGCACAACATGATTTGCTTCCCAGTAAAACACGCATATATTTTCTAATTCTGCTTCTCTATTCAATTTTCGCAGGACCTTAAGATGGAAAAGAAGTCATCTGATCTGTATGTCCCCGATGATATAATAAACAATAGCAGTGGAGGCAAGACCGGCTGGAATGCTTCCCCCCTGGATTTACATGTGGACGAAGAAGCACCTCTAGTTCCTTCTTCGAGGGTTTCTCATCTGGGGCGAAACCAACTAAGCAGCCACAAAGCATGAGTCAAATCATTATCTTTTGTAGCTTCACTGTCATTTTAGGGTGAATTTACTTGTTAGAAAAGGTGAAACAGTGGATAAGATCAGATCCGAAATATACTTCTCTCTTTTTGGGAAATGTTACCATTCTTTACTGGGCGTGATGTGATCAATATTTTTCTCTGATTCGTTGTAGAAACTTGATATAGTTAAAGCATGCAATGAAATATTATAGTCTTTTGCATGGTTCTTTGGTGCCTCTAAGCTCATTTATACAATTTTCGAGGATTCTCTGAAGTTCTTTGGTGTCTCTAAGCTCATTTATACTATTTTCGAGGATTCTCTGAAGTGCAATGAAGGACAGCTAACAGGTTTATAGTCTATGGATTCACTCTTGATTCATGATTTTTGTCGTATTTGTATGAATAAACATTGATACCTTTAAACGAAGATGGAAAGATTGCGACGTGGTTGTGGTTGTGGTTGTGCAGTGCTTGTAGAGCGAAAGGAGGAGAGGTTGGTTAGGGTGAGTGATTTTGAGGACAAAACTTGGTGGCAGCTCAAGGTGGTGGATGACGTGGTTGTGGTTGTGGTTGTGCAGTGCTTGTAGGGCGAAAGAAGGAGAGTTTGGTTAGGGTGAGTGATTTTGAGGACAAAAATTGGTGGCAGCTCAAGGTGGTGGAGTTCTGTGGCCGACGGTTGCAGCCACTGAAAGTCAAGGAAAAAATATTCTCATTAATCTTAAATGATTCTATTGTTTCAATAGAAATTTCAAAACTTGTCTAATGTGGCTCAAATTTATTTATAAATAGGACCTTCACCTCTTCGTTAGGAGCATAATGTAATAAACTCTCTCTAAATAAGTTTGTTTCTTATCCTCGTGAGTTTCTAAGCTTTTCTTGTTCCTCCTTAGTTTCCTTAAGTAGCGAGAATAAGATTTGAGTAGTACAATAAGTATGCTTTGCAATTCCTTTTTTATAGGAATGACAAAAAAATTCATTCAACTCGATATTTATGAAATTCCAGGCGATCACCCGCCTAATCGGGTAAACAGGGTGGGGGTGGGATGGGGGATGTTGCACCAAAGCGAGTACGAGAAACATGGTCCACTATTCTTTCCGTTTAAAGTTCATTTCAAAATTTAAAATTTTTTATTAAATGAAAAGAAAATATTTATCATCCTTTCTAAAAAGAATGCGAGTTCTCAATAAATTTGAAAAAAAAAAAATAATATTCACTAAATAATGATAATAAACTAGGCAGGATACCTACCCACCACGCTTGGAACCTGCCCCGTCTCACTTTAACTTTGTATGACGGTAGCGTAAGGTAACAAAAATACTTGGAGGGATGGGGAAGGGAATAGCCGACCTGCCTCATATTCGTTTCGTTGTCATCCTTATCTCTTTGAGGATCCTCTACATTAGAAAGATATGGCATTACTAACCGAATGATTTGGTACTAACCGAATGATTTGGTACAAAGTATGATGACATCTAGAATAAAGCAAGTCATGCCCGTGTTGATGTCCAAGAGGGGATGTTTTGGGGCTAGAAATAATCATAAGTTATTCTGATTTTTTATTTGATAACTCAACTATGCTAGATGTCTTGTTTTATTAAGAAAGAAAGAAAAATAATACTAAACCTAAAATAAATTAAAAATTTAAAAAATTTATCACATTTAAAAGTCTCATGTGATCATATCAATCTTCTGCTCATAATGAGAGTTTAACCAAATTCATTGTTAAGTTCAAAATCGTTGCTCGAAAGCAATCATGCAAATTACTATCTCAACCACTAGATCATCGCTACTCCAAGATCAACCCATTGAATCTTATATATCCATGATCAAAAATCAAAATCCAAGTAAAAAAGTGCAATCTCTATCCTAAACTCGTGACACAAGAATTGACGAGCGGCAATTGCCCTGAATGGTAGTTGATAATGGCAATTGACAATGGGAAAAATCATTTATACAAAGAAGGATGTGAGGGTAGGATGGTTACAATTATGGTACTTGCCTACTTGGTAGTTGTATTATTTAATATTTTAATTAATAACAAATGATTGACCTCAAACAAGCCTAAATGATTCCTACTATTTAATTAATAACTAATAATTGACCCCAAACACAGCCTAAATAATTTCTAGTCCGATAAACCCCATAACAATTTGATTATTTCCAACCATGTCCTTCAACTCTGATTCCTCCCCAACATCCACCTCCACCGCCACCGCCACCGCTGCGGCCGCCAGCACCAGAGACTGGATTTTTCCGTCCCACTCTTTCACTCACTCCTCCTATCGTGATTTCCACTCCGCCCCTAGAAGAAGAAGATTCTCCACCTATCCACGTGCTCCCAAAACCACACACTCTCAATTCCAGTCCCAAAATTTAAGCCAAGATTCTAGTTCTCCTGGTTCAATTTCCAAGTACACCGGTTTAAGACGACGACGTTTTGAGTTCGGTTATGATCGTCGGGATGACAAGTCACCGGCACCACCAGATGATGCTAGTGTCGATAAGGCGGACGATGCTTCTGCTTCGCAATCGCTTGGGAATTGTGAGGTTCAGGATGATAAAATGAAGTCGTTTTTGAAGACTTTTACTGGTTTTGCAAATGGCCGGCTAAGAATTCGGTGGCAATTGGCCTTTACTGTTGCAGTTGACTTCTTCTCTCTCTCAGATAGTTATAATTGAATAATTTTATCAACTATTAATAGCTGATTATTTTAAATGGTGGCATCAATTTGAATGCAGATATTGGTAACAGTGTTTTCGTCCTTGGTGCACAAGAACTTTTGTTTGCATGGTGAGGTTATTGAGTTACAGGTAATTACATAATTTATTTTGGATGAATGATAATAATTTTTGCAATAATGTGAACTTTTTTTCAATCTAGAAAAGTATTTGTTCGTTCTTTGAGTGTTTTTTTCTTTCATTGTTATTACAAATTCTTGAACATCTGATACTATTCTGTTTTGAATTGAATGTTTCTCTTACAGGGTTGCATCAGTGTGAAAAAGGTTTCAATGACTATCGTTTAAGATGGATGATGTGCATGTTTCTGTAATCAATAATAAAACTAAACTTTGTTGACGAATTTTCGTAAATAGAGAAATAATTGTTTGCATTATAGTAGACAAATTTATTATTCTAGCGACTCCAAAAAAAAGTAAATCATGTAATTGTGCATTTAGTCATTCCTTATGAGCAATTCTTTTCGTTTTGATGTTTATGAAAGTACATTCTGAATTATTTAACCTTTCACAGAAATGTTAAATGGGTAAAAACTAATGTAACTTGTATGGTAAAATGGTAACTTACATCAAAGTTTTGATTTTGATATTTATTTTAAAGTAATGGAAATAATACTAATGGAGCTGGATTATAGATGATTGGGAAATATATCAGCAAGTTGTGAGTTATACATTGATCAATATATAAACTTAGAAATTTTTCCTACTTATAAAAGCTTTAATTTTAGTTAAGATGATGTTTAAGGGCTCAGAAGAACATCAATTTTCAGGGATTCGGCAGTAGTTACTCTGGACCTCTCAGTTGTAAAACCTGTGGTTAGCTGGGTCACAAAAGATGTATTAAGTTATTTTTTAACTTATGCAATTTCTTTCATACATGTACTTGAACAGTTTTTGGATGACATTTTTACCTATATTATTTTACGACATTTGTATGAATTGGTCAAAGTTGTGTTGCGTAACAGTTTTCTGTGGCATATAGTTCCCAAAATGGTTAGTCCATTGGATGAATACACTGAATGGTAAAAGGACATTGCCAGAAGTTATTCCTCCTAGTTTTCTGATCCCCTGTTTTTCCCTTGTTTGCAGGATAAGATTTCCAAGCTCAGCGCCAAACTAAAATTTTGTGATTTGTTCGATTCTGTCGATACTAGTGATTCATCATCACATAATGCTGATAAAACCGCTAACAAAAACTTGAAAATTGCAGCTTTAGCCATCTCTATCACACTGTTCTCCCTCCCTTTCCTTTTCTTCAAGTATGTTGGCTATGTCTCAAATTCCAGAAGATCATTAGACAATAATGCAGAGGAAGTATCTTTAAACAAGCAGCTAGCTTACCGGGTTGATGTATTTTTATCAGTTAATCCATATGCTAAGCCACTGGCCTTGTTGGTTGCTACTCTACTAGTGATTGGTCTTGGTGGATTAGCGCTTTATGGTGTGACAGATGATGGTTCAGTTGATTGCCTTTGGTTATCTTGGACATATGTAGCCTCCTCAGGGAATCATGCAGATTCTGAAGGCATTGGCCCCAGGCTAGTTTCGGTTTCCATTAGTTTTGGGGGGATGCTTATATTTGCAATGATGCTTGGACTTGTTTCTGATGCGATTTCTGAGAAGTTTGACTCGCTGAGAAAGGGAAGAAGTGAAGTAGTCGAGCAAAACCATACTCTTATCCTTGGATGGAGTGACAAATTGGTAGGTCGTTGATTAATTTCAAAGCATCAACATCTTATTTAATTTTCTTTTAGGTCTTGTAAGAAAATGCTGGCTTTATTAACTGACAATTATAGTCTATCTTTAGGGATCACTTCTGAATCAACTTGCCATAGCTAATGAGAGCTTGGGTGGAGGAATAGTTGTCATCATGGCTGAACGAGACAAAGAAGAGATGGAACTTGACATTACTAAAATGGAGTTTGATTTTAGGGGAACATCTGTCATATGCAGAAGTGGAAGCCCCCTGATTTTAGCTGACCTGAAAAAGGTGAACATGTAATTTTAGTTATTTTAATTTTCCATATTCTTTTGCTGCTCTGTAGTTTTTACAACAAGGGATGTGTTCTCTTCGTTGATAAACATACCTTCATCACTTAATTATCAAACTAGATGTACCATTACTCTAGTTGGGCATCTAACTGGAAGAGGTTTGTCAGGTATCAGTCTCTAAGGCTCGAGCAATAGTTGTCCTCGCTGAAGATGGGAATGCTGATCAGGTTAGTCAAAATAGGAATGCATCGATCTGAACTTACAGTTTAGAACGATTGACATGTAATAAACTTGCTGATGCATGCAGAGTGATGCCCGTGCATTGAGGACAGTATTAAGCCTGACAGGAATTAAAGAAGGTCTGCGGGGACACATAGTGGTTGAAATGAGTGATCTTGATAACGAGGTCCTAGTTAAGCTTGTTGGTGGGGATCTTGTTGAAACTGTTGTAGCACATGATGTAATTGGTAGACTCATGATTCAGTGTGCTCGGCAGCCTGGACTTGCCCAGGTCAGCTGTTGTTATATTAATTTTTCTGTTGGTGATATCGTTAAATTGCGTGATATGGAATCATTATAGTCGTAGATCACCAAGATGCTGATATTTCATAGTTATCTCTATATTTGTTCAGTGCATAGTTGTTAACCACAAGATTTACTTCACTTAAGCCTTTGCATCATTGCTTATTCTCTCTTGTTTACTTGGTCACAGATATGGGAAGACATCCTTGGGTTTGAAAATTGCGAGTTTTATATCAAAAGATGGCCACAGTTGGATGGCATGCCTTTTGAAGATGTTTTGATCAGCTTCCCTGAAGCTATTCCTTGTGGAGTGAAGGTAGCATCACATGGTGGAAAAATTATACTGAATCCTGATGACATGTATATTCTGCAAGAAGGAGATGAGGTTCTTGTTATTGCTGAGGATGACGACACCTATGCTCCATCAGAACTGCCAATGGTGCTTCCCTTTCCTTTAGAATAGTGTGATATATCTCATATTTTCTACATCGAGGAATGCTCACAGCAGTCTTATATTAGATGTCATCACCTCCATGACATTTCGCTCTTCTAAGTCAACCTACATGCAGGTGCATGTAGGATGAACTTTTATTTTGTCTGGGAAATAATGTTTACTGATACTGCACAATGGAGGCGGTATCCCGAACACTCGTTAAGAGGGCGACACACTTTGAAAACAAAAAGGATCTGGGAGAAAACTTGAACAAAACTGTTAATTGACATTTACAAAACCTGCTAAAAACTGCGTTATACTTCTCTGAACTCTCTGACCCCTAAGGATTGGTTAATCCATTCATGTTGCCTATTCTGACTGCGTTATATTTTCAAGATCATGATTTTCTGTAGTCCTTGAGATTCTCTTTTGCCTAATTTCTAGTACATTCGTTTACACTCTATTGTCAACTCCATCGTTACATCTAACTGAACTAAATAATATTGAGAAGTAGAAAGCATGTTGCCTTTGCAGATAATATGTTGATACCCTGAGGATAAGAAGCAGTTAAGCTTGGTACATATCAAACATATTTTGGGCTTTTCTTCGTCCTGTCAAGCATTATGCACTAACATTAGTGATCTGCTTAATCATGTTTATAATTGGAATGGATTTGCAGTTAAGAATGCTTAGGCACTTGAGTAATACTGCATGGTTAAGAGATGGGTAACACTCATTCTAGTACAAAATCAACTAGGATCACTTGATGTCCATCTAATTTCACTGTCTTCGGTGATGATATTTACGTATCTTCAGATGATGAATTGCGTCATTTTAGTAATACGAAGTCAGATTATCCTCTCTGAACAGGTGGCATTATATGTGCATAACTCTGAATCTGCCTTAGTGCTTGTAGTTCAAGTGTAACTTTTACCATGTATTTTTCTAATCTCTATCGGAATTTGCATCTTTCTATTCTTCTTATGCATGATGCAGATTCTTCTTTTTAGATATGAAAGGCTTCATGTTACGATTTCATATAATATATCATCAAAGTAAGCTTTACTAAACAGGAGAAAACGAAAGTAAGCTTTACTAAACAGGAGAAAACAAAAATCAGAAGTCAGAAGGTGGGCTCGCCACTCTTGAATGAAATGGTCTTGGGATGGTCCCAACTATGGAATTCAAGTGAGTGGGGCATACCATGAATAAAACTTACAGATATAAAATTAATTTGGTTATTCAGGTCAAAGAAGCAAAACTCATACACATCGCCCGACCAGCAAGAAAGCCACAGAAGATTCTACTTTGTGGATGGAGACGGGACATTGATGATATGATTGTGGTAAGCTCTATCAATCAAAGCTCCTAATCACTTTTCTTCTTCACCTGAATGCTGCAGGTTTTGAGAGGAAATCTGCCCAAGGAAGTCATGGTTCCAAAGTCTACAGAGAAGATACTTCTTTGTGGTTGGCGTAGGGATATGGAAGATATGATAATGGTAATGCTACAATAATGTCTATTGGATGCTTCCAGAACCTGTGCCTGCAGAGTTTTGTTTTTTGATTCTGGTGGCATGCCAGTATGATCTCCTTTTATCATCTACGGCACTATGATTCAGCCAGCAGTCTTGCTATCAAGTTCTTCGACATGAATACTTATTTTGTTACCCTTACCTTGATTGCATTTTAGAAACAATGCTTTGCATTTCCCTATACTGGTTTGATGTTGTAGGTACTAGATGCCTTTTTAGCACATGGTTCGGAATTGTGGATGTTCAATGAAGTACCTGAGAAGGAGAGAGATAAGAAGCTTATTGATGGTGGCCTTGACACAAAACGGCTGATGAATATATCACTGATCAACCGTGAAGGAAATGCAGTAATACGGCGTCATCTGGAAAGTCTTCCTTTGGAATCTTTTGATTCGGTAAGTCACATTAATTTGAACCACTAACACAAGCATCTTCTGTAGGTAGTAGCAAGTCAAAAAAATAAAGAAAAGAAACAATTGGACGATGAACTGAGAAGGATTGATACCCTCAAACCAAATTTGAGATAACACCATTTATAGCTGATAATTTCTAGTCTAATGACCATCTTTTAGAAATGCTTTCTTTATCTACCCTCAAACCAAATTTGAGATAACACCATCTATAGCTGATAATTTCTAGAGAAATGCTTTCTTTATCATTAAGCTAGTTTGGATATAATTAGATGGCTGTTTGCAGCATGGAAATATCTTTCTTCCTTCATTAAGTTTCCTTACAGTGATATTGTCTCTGGTATACAGATTTTAATTTTGGCTGACGAATCAGTAGAAGATTCAGCGATTCAGGCTGATTCCAGATCTCTTGCCACATTACTTCTGATTCGTGACATTCAGGTACTTCTATAGGATGGTGATTTTCAATGGATACTGCCATTTGTGTGTAAGGCAGTTTAGTGGTCTTCAATTTAGGAGTATTTGGATCTCTAAAGAAGAAGTTGCTCAATGGAATTACATTTGAAATTTATGATTTCAGTTGCTCAATTTTTTCTTTAAGCTTCTAGGTTCTACGTAGGTCTTGATAATTCATGGTATCTCCAGGGTCCTTGCTTCAAATGCACACATGTAGACATTGTCTTGGAAGTGAAATGACGACAAGATTTTTGTACTGTGTAGTTTAGCTAAAAGTGTTACATGTTCAGATGTTCTTGTTATTGTTTGCTCACGTCCTACTTAGTTTCCATGTTTTACCTTCTGTCATCAGGCTATTTGATAGTCACAATGATTTAGTCAATCATTTTATTGTATAGTAACCACCAGTTATTTGAAGTTACCTCTGTGTACAGACCACCTTAAGACCTTTTCTGAAGTAACCTCAATCACAAATCCTCTCCTTATCTGACAAAAGTTCAAAAAGAAAATATGCTGGCGCAATCTATTTGGTGACATCTTGATCCACTTATGAACATGCAACATATAGAGCCAAGATCCAAAATTCATGGAAGCTTTATTTTGCATTTGCAGGCAAAACGCCTGCCATACAGAGAATCATTGGTTACACAAGTTCACAGGGGTAGCTTCTCACAAGGCTCATGGATGGGGGAAATGCAGCAGGCCTCGGACAAGTCTGTTATAATCAGTGAAATTCTTGATCCAAGGACCAAAAACCTACTATCCATGTCAAAAATCAGTGATTATGTTTTATCAAATGAACTTGTTAGCATGGCATTGGCCATGGTTGCAGAGGATCGCCAAATAAACAACGTGTTGGAAGAGCTTTTCGCTGAAGAGGTATAGTGATATCAATTATTATGTCATGTCATAGTTTTATTTATTGAAAAGGACTTGTACATCCCCAATCTAAATCTATAAATTCTATAAATATTTGTCGAAAACAAGAGTATTCATATTGAATGCTATTTAACTGTGGCAGGTAAAGATCGTATAACTGACAGGGTTTGATTTCTTCATCTAAAAAGAAAACGGAAGTTGATATAATGCACATGCACAAACATCTAGCTATTAGTTCTATCCTTTTAACCCGATTGATTCATGTCAAAGAGCTGGTGATCATGTACAGCGTTTAAAACAATAATTTTCTTCAGTTTGCAGATTGCCTCGAGTTTAAATTAGATAGCTATTAATGGTTTGAATTGAGTAAAGCTGATATAAAGTCAAGCATTGTCAGACTTTTCAGCCTTGGTTGGCTGAGTTTACTAACTACTCCAACTTAAAACTCGGCCAGTTTGGTAGTCAAACTCACTGCATTTTCTTGCATTAGTGTTTTGATATGCGATTCAGATCTCCAATCATCAATAGTGAAAATAAATCTCATAATTTACGCAGGGCAATGAGATGCACATAAGAGGAGCAGATTTTTACCTCGAAGATGGTGAGGAATTGAGTTTTTACGAAGTACTCCTACGTGCACGACAAAGACGGGAGATTGTGATTGGGTACCGTTTAGCTGACACGGAGAAAGCTGTGATTAATCCGCCTGCCAAAAATGAGAGACGGGCCTGGTCACTTATTGATGTGTTTATAGTAATTGCTGAGAAGGAATGAGTAAACATACTGATGATCCTAGTCTTTATAACATCCAAACGATGTCATGTTTTGGAGATATAAGAAGACTTTGGAAGCAACATTTCAACGAGAAACACAATCCTGCCGAAAAAATAGATCACCAGATCAAAGTTTGATGCCTTTTCAAATTGGTGCATATTCAGGACTGTTCTTACTATCGCAAATAAAGTTGAATCTATTTATGAAGGGGGAATTACTCGCAATTTTTTCTCGGATGCAAATAGCACACAGTTTTCTCTTAGAGTCGGATTCGATAGAGCGGTTGATAACTTGCTATTACATTTTTAGTAGATGGTATAGATGTTTATAAAGGAATTTGATAAGAACCTCACCTTGTAATTTAACCATGCATATCTTATAGGTGCTAAAACTTTTAATTTTCCCGAATTCAAAACTGAACTTTCAAATATGTTGCCATCGATGCCTAATTTAATCGGCAGTTGACGACTCTATCGGTTCATTAATACATGACAAATTGATGGGGTTAACCCCTTTATCATATTATCTCCCAATTTAAATATCACGCTTGGTTTTTTTCTCAAACTTATAAAAGTATGGTGATTTCAATCTCTATTTGTGTTAAGTCCGAAGAAAGTAAGGATGACACAACGTCATCGTACCCCTTAAGCCTTGGACGATATGCCTACTACAATGATTGGGGAGAAAGGTCGTGATCTCTTGAGGATGAGTTAACCTCAAAAATCCATTCTCAGTTTGCAACTCACGTAATTGAAGCTGAAATTGCTCGGTCAATCATATGGCTGTGAATTCATTCCAGAATCTTGTACTATAAATTGTGATAATTTTTTAGCGATATTGAATTGTGATATTATTATGTTAATTGTTACTGAATATAGTTGAAAGAGGAGCCCGGAATATATGGAGCTATACAATTCGAGAGATGGGACGACATTAAAATATATACCCATTTTCTTAAGATATTTAAATTTTGAAATCTCTCCCTAACCCTCCAAAATTGCTCATGGGAAATTTTGAGAATCTGCAAAACTTGTGACCACCATTTTCGTACTGTCCACAAATCGAAAGTCGAGGCAATGGGTTTGGCCCGTACTATGGTTCAGGATTCGAAGATGATGAAGAGGAAGCGAAACTATGTAGATCATGATTTCGAACAGCCGCAGTGGTAAATCGAAGTTACACTAAACATCGATTTTTTAATTATTTTTTTCCATTCAATTTTTGGGGGGTTTTAGTTGAACCTTTTCATACTTTAATTGCTGTCTTTGTGATTTTGCTGCTTTATTGGTTATGTTTTTGGATTTGATTTGTGAATCGGGGTCCTTTTGAGGTCTTCAATCTCACTAATTTCTGCTGATTATTAACATAATATTGAAGAAATAAATAGGACTATAAAAAATTTTGTATTTTTTTTGCTAACCTCTCTTTATTTTTTTCTACATTTGATTTCTAGATATGCTGTCATTCCTGTGAAGAAATTATGAATATTTTGGACAAAATTCAAGCTACGCAGAATCAAATAGCTTCCAACCAGTGCGAATTTAAGCTCGAAATGGAAAGGTTTAGGGATTATATTGCTCGTAGTAGAAGCCTTCTGCTCTTTAGCTCGTAGTTTATGCTGGCGGGGTTGATTCGAAGAAGGTACTTTAAACAGTTTCTTGTTTTGTGACTTTTGGTGTATATTATTTCTATGATTAGTTATGCCTATCTTTATCTAAATTTTGAACAAATTTTTTTGTGTGCATGTTTTATGACGTGCTTTTCTTTGCTCAATATTATATTAGTATAATGCGATAAGACAGTAGATCTCGACTTCTTGTGAATTTTGGATAGTTGTCTCGTAAATCGTGTATTGAAGGTCCAAAACACCCTTAAAATGTTGAATTTTTAGTCCCAAAAGCATTCTTGTTTTCTAATATAGCGCGCTTAGATGAAATCTCTACCAGCGTTTGACATGCAATACTCACTATCGAGTTGTAATTGAAGTAGATTAAGAGAATGGATGATACCCAAACAAATCTCACCCAATGTCAGAGGCCAAAAGCCAAAAATGAGACGAGTTAGGGATTCAGAATGACTTCATCGACTGATCGCCGATAAGAAAGACGCTTTACGCAGCATAATATAGTAGATATCGAGGTTTATTTATACTATTGCCTGCTTGTCATGTTAGAATCCATCCAATCTTCTTTGATTGTTTATATAATTAGTTAATCCTTCCTCAATGGACTCTTAAATTGAATCCAACTTAAGAAAGGGGAATTATTCAATATTAGTTTCTTGGATACAAATAGCACATCGTTTCTCCTATAATTGGATTGGAATGACAAATGATTGATGTAACGTTGTTAGTGGATAACATCAATATTTATAAAGAGATTGCACATGAACTATGCTTTGTAAGGTACTATAAGAGGGGCTCATCGATAGGGCGGAAATCATGTGGTTGATTAACTTGCCAATAGGAATGGCAAAAAATCTAGTCTGCTCGCCCGTATATTATTTTTTTTAAAAAAAATTTAAAGCTACCCAGAGCTGTCTGCAGGCACCAGCGTTGGGCAAGCAGCTTCGTGTCTGCTCAGCAGGCAGCTATTTTTAGTTGCCTGCTGGGCAGTTTTTAAATTTTTTTCTTTTATATGCCTTAGCCAGCTCGGCCCGTTAAGGCTCTGGCTAAAAGCTCGGGTTGAGCTTCATTTTTTTGACCAAATTTTGCTTGGCTCGGTTCGATTCGAGCACAAAAAAGCTCTGAATTTTTTTTTCGACTCGACTTATTGACATAACTACTTGCCAAGCTATGATTTTTCACATGTTCTCGTTAGGCAAAATGGAGCCATTTATCTCATCTTTTTGGAAAGTATAAAAAAGAAGTGGACAATTATTTTTATTACGTGCATGCAACAATTTGACATGTGTAACAAATATTTATTTTTAAGTCCCGTTTGATATGGATTGAAATTCAGATTTTAATTTAAGTCAAAATAAATAATTAATTTTAATCATATATTTTATGAAATTCACAATTTTTTAATTATATTTTTCAACAATTTTTATTAAAATTTAACTTTAATTTTCATCCAACGGGGCTAAGTTTTTTTCAAAAGAAATAAAAAATAAATGTATCTATACAAGTCAAACGTTATGATCACAAATCTATAGTGTCACATTATGGATGTCCTTTTTCCTGTAAATTTGCTTTAACTTTTTCAGATTAAAGGTTTCGTTATCATTACTAATTTCCTACACCCATTTATAACATAACATTATACAAAAATATTATTTTCTACCTTCATAATATTTTACTTTTTAATTACATATTTAAAAAAAAAAAAATTGCTTTCACAAAAACATTAAAAATTTATTTTTCAAAATCAAATTTTAATCACATATTTCATAGGATCTATAATTTATTTATTTATCACTCTTTTTTTAAAAAAATAACTATTTTTAGTATTAAAAAAGAAACGTGTAACAGATAATCCTATAAATAAACTATTCAATAATTTGGTATGTTGACACATAAATTTTTATTTTTATTTTTTACTAAAAACGAACATTGAACTTATAGTTGATGATTTGATATATGTATTTTGTAAAGTTCAACGCAAAGTCAAAATATTAGCATCATCAAATTTGATCAAGGACAAGGGCAAAATATTTGGGGACATCGACCACCATTTTTTAGTAATAAATAACATATGATGTGATGTTTAGAAATCTAAATTAATCGATGGTGTGTTTGATTAATATTATTGAGAAATGAATATATTTTAAATAGTGATATGATTAGAAGTCCCTGTTTGGTAGTCATTATTTATTTCATTCTCATTTTTCTACTTATTTTCAACCCCACATTCTTTAATAAAATAATATTTTCATCACATCAATAACTTTTTTTTTCAACCACACATTCTCCATCAATTTACTATTCCAAAATACATTCTTTCAAAATAATGTGGCACAAATACACTCGAAATATGTGGTTAAAAAGTAAGAAAAATGTTATTGATGTGATGAAAAATATTATTTTATATAAAAATGTGTGGTTGAAAATGAGTTATAAAATAATGTATTTTAAAAGAATGTGTGTCAAACAGTGACTAAATAATATTATATTACATCAATTATGACAACTTAATCCGACATTTTTTTTACGTGGAGGAAATTTGTACATTGTTATGATGGATGAGTTCAAAATCAAGAGTACGTTATCATGTGAAATAGTATAAGGAAATGTGTAAGAGAGTGTGTAAGTGTAAAACGTTGAAACTGACCAGATTGGTAGCAATCTAACCAAATTATTATAATTCAAATTCAAACTTACATCATTGCCATGGACAATTATTTGTTAGAATATGAGAGTCATTATTCAACTGAAAGCAGTAACTGTTCCTTCACAATTGGTAAGATTATGTATTTCTCCATGTAAATTTATTTGTATTTTAAAATATATCGAATGTTGAAAGAATGCTTTATAATTTTCTTTAGTTTTAGAATAAAGTTACTTTGACATTCATTTTGACATCTTGATTGACATTTAACAGCGAGTAAAAATTCATTGTCATTGATTTGAATACGCATTATTCAAATAAATGATCAGATTATCTGTCCAAGACGTCAACAAAAATGTCAATGTAGCAAAACTGTTAGTTTTATGTACAAAATCGACTAATTGGAACAATTCGGTTCTCATACATAAAACATAGATTTTTGATCTTCGAAAGTTCTTTACGTGTATTAATTTTTTTAAAAACGTCAACAATGTATAAAAATTCTTGCTTATTTGGACTCTTCGTGATTTTTGAGATAAAGAATTTTTAAATCGAATTATATTTGTAAATTATTGAGGGTTTATCACCAAATGTTGGGTTGGATTGGATTGTGCTAAGTGTGAACCCGTGAATCTTGCATAGCACAAAAGGAAGGAGCGGTCCACAATTGACGCCTCCTGCCAAATGTATGGGGAACCGGGCCTGTCAGACAAGAATTATTCTCCAAACCATTTACTCCCAAAATCCTCCAAAAAGGTGTGGTAAAAAATTAGGATAATTTCCTTTATGGGTCCCAGTCTTTCTCAAATATGACAATCGTGTAATGCTCAGTTTGTTTTGGATTAAAATCAGATTTTAATTTAAATTAAAGTCAAATAATTAATATTAACCATATTTTTCATGGGTTCCACAGCTTTTTAACCACACATTTCAAAATTTTTTATAACAATATACTAAAAATCTTATTTTAATCCTCACTAAATATCCACTAAATTTTTCATAAAATTATGGGCTTATTTGAGCCCCGTTTTGTGGGGAATAAATTTTGTAATATTGATTTTTTGAAGATCATATAATTAAAAATAGGAAAAAAAATGAATTTACGTATAGAATTATTTTATTTGGAGATATATATGATTGAAAATAAATTTTGAGAAAAATAAATTTTTAAATAATGGGATTCAACGAATGAAAAATGTCTATTTAGATATTAATGTTCACGAAACACGTATATCTCTTGTTTCATAGGGATTAAAATCAAAATTTTAATAATTTTTGTAAAAATTGTTGAAATTTGACTTTGATTTATATTAAAATTCACTAAATAACGGCATAATGTCAGGATAAATTATCATTCATTTTCAATGAAAGAATATATTTTAACACCATATTTTTTAATAAGCACCCTCATTTTAATTGCATGAAAAAAAAAGTACATAGCGTTTAATTTGTAGGTGCAATTTTTTTTTTTTAAGAACATCAAATAAATATTTTAGGTGCAATTTGTTTTAAGAACATACAATTTTGAAAGATTAACTAACTTTTAACATGGTCAAATTAATTAGTCCAAGTGGGAAGAAAAAGCATTAAATTTTTGAATATTGAATTGAATGGTGAAAACTTTTGAAGGGCCCCACAAAAAATGGTGAAATAGAAAAGAAAAGGCAACAGCGTAAGACAGATATACTTTGCAATCCACTGAATATATTTTAAATAGTGATATGATTAGAAGTCCCTGTTTGGTATTCATTATTTTTTTTATTTTATTCATTTTCAACCACACATTCTTCAATAAAATAATATTTTTCATCACGTCAATAACTTTTCCTTCTTTTTCAACCACACATTCTCCATCAATCTACTATTCCAAAATACATTCTTTCAAAATAATGTGGCACAAACACACTCGAAACATGTGGTTAAAAAGTAAAAAAAAATTATTTATGTGATGAAAAATATTATTTTATATAAAAATGTGTGGTTGAAAATGAGTTATAAAATAATATATTTTAAAAGAATGTGTATCAAACGGTAACTAAATAATATTATATTACATCAATTATGACAACTTGATTGTGACATTTTTTTCTGGAGGAAATTTGTACAGTGACATGATGAATGAGTTTAAAATCAAGAGTATGTTATCATGTGAAATAGTATAAGGAAATGTGTAAGAGAGTGTGTAAGTGTAAAACGTTGAAACTAACGAGATTGGTAGCAATCTAACCAAATTATTATAATTCAAATTCAAACTTACATCATTGCATGGACAATTATTTGTTAGAATATGACAGTCATTATTCAACTCAAAGCAGTAACTGTTCCTTCACAATTGGTAAGATTATGTATTTCACCATATAAATTATTTGTATTTTAAAATATATGGAATGTTGAAAGAATGCTTTATAATTTTCTTTAGTTTTAGAATAAAGTTACTTTGACATTCATTTTGACATCTTGATTGACATTTAACAGCGAGTACAAATTATTGTCATTGATTTGAATACGCATTATTCAAATAAATGGTCAGATTATCTGTCCAAGACGTCAACAAAAATGTTAATTTAGCAAAACTGTTAGTTTTATTTACAAAATCGACTAATTGGAACAATTCGGTTCTCATACATAAAACATAGATTTTTGATCTTCGAAAGTTCTTTACGTGTATTAATTTTTTTTAAAACGTCAATAATGTATAAAAATTCTTGCATATTTGGACTCTTTGTGATTTTTGAGATGAAGAATTTTTAAATCGAATTATATTTGTAAATTATTGAGGGTTTATCACCAAATGTTGGGTTGGATTGGGTTGCGTTGAGTGTGAACCCGTGAATCTCGCACAGCACAAAAGGAAGGAGCGGTCCACAATTGACGCCTCCTGCCAAATGTATGGGGAACCGGGCCTGTCAGACAAGAATTATTCTCCAAACCATTTACTCCCAAAATCCTCCAAAAGGTGTGGTAAAAAATTAGGATAATTTCCTCTATGGGTCCCAGTCTTTCTCAAATATGACAATCGTGCAATGCCCTATTCGTTTTGGATTAAAATCAAATTTTAATTTAAATCAAAATCAAATAATTAATATTAATCATATTTTTCATGGGTCCCACAACTTTTTAACCACATATGACACATTTCAAAAATTTCTATAACAATATACTAAAAATCTTATTTTAATTCCCACTAAACAACCACTAAATTTTTCATAAAATTAAGGGCTTATTTGAACCCCGTTTTGTAGGGAATAAATTTTGTAATATTGATTTTTTGAAGAATATATAATTAAAAGTAGGAAAAAAATGAATTTGCCTATAAAATTATTTTTATGTGGAGATATATGTGATTGAAAATAAGTTTTGAGAAAAATAATTTTTTAAATAATGGGATTCAACAGACGAAAAATGTCTATTTAGATATTAATGTTCACGAAATAAGCATATCTCTTGTTTCATAAAAATTGTTGAAATTTGTGGTTAAAAGTAATTATTGACTTTGATTTATATTAAAATTTACTAAATAACGGCATAATGTCGGGATAAATTGTCATTCATTTTCAATGAAAGAATATATGTTAACACCATATTTTTTAATTAGCACCCTCATTTTAATTGCATGAAAAAAAAAAAGTACATAGCGTTTAATTTGTAGGTGCAATTTTTTTTTAAGAACATCAAATAAATATTTTAGGTGCAATTTGTTTTAGGAACATACAAGTTTGAAAGATTAACTAACTTTTAACATGGTCAAATTAATTAGTCTAAGTGGGAAGAAAAAGCATTAAATTTTTTGAATATTGAATTGAATGGTGAAAACTTTTGAAGGGCCCCACAAAAAAAGGTGAAATGGAAAAGAGAAGGCAACAGCGTGAGACAGATATACTTTGCAATCCACAAAGGGCACTAACAGTACGGCATCGATTTAAGAATGCCAAGAATCCGAACATAGGCTGGCCACCACTTTGGAAGAAAAAAAATATTTTTAATAGTAATTTTTTATAATGTGTAGTTAAAAAAAAAAATCAATTTATTTGTAATATTATTTTATTAAAACATACGTGATTGAATATAAGTTTTGAAAAAATCAATTGAATATAAGTTTTGAAAAAATCAATTTTAAAAAAAAATGAGGTTCAAACAATTCCTAAGTGAGAAAATTTATTCATTTAGCTCTTGTTGACAATTATTAAAAAGAGTATTTTGGAAATGAGTATTTGAATAATGATCATTTCATAATATATTGTTAAAAAGTGGGGAATTTTTTTGAATTTACGTGTAAATATTTTATTGTGAGAATATATGTACTTGAAAATAAGTTTGAGAAAAAAGAATTTTAATTTAATGATTGTCAAACAATGGTCGATATTTATCTTTAACTTCCCATTAACTTAAAAAATTAACTATTCCAACAGCGACAGTTTCAATCTCAAACTCGATTTGAAGTATAACGGCTCGTTTGAATTTTTAAATAGAATTAACGATTTGCTTGAACACTATGAACTTTGACATTATATGGACAGATAATTTCATTTTAAATTATCAAAATTTTTAAGAAAAACTCAATACACTTATATATTTGATAGTGTTTTTATATCTAAATGATGTGAAAAAATTTCTTGAATAAATGCGATATAAAGAACAAAATGGAGTTGCCTCTCCATGCCAAATCAAAATTTTAGGTGAAAGTAAAATTGGGCGCAGGACGCCACGTGCGCAAAAAGTGCGTGGCGTAGAGGGAAAATAAATACACATTTTATAAAGCCAACAGAAAATTGACGTCCGTATGAATGGATGACAACACCAAAACGAGTCTTTTTTACTTTTTCAACACACAATAAGGATGTGATGTGTAAAGCCTTTTGTCATTATTCCTTTCTCTCACTTATCAGATACAAATGCAGATTCAGAGTCCATAGCCAGCTATCACTCTTTTTACTCAAATCTTCATTATTTGATTTGATCATTCTACCGTCGATTTCATGAAAAAAATGTCACGTCGAAAAAATTCAATTTTTACTTTAACTATTTCATTAAAAATAAAGATCGAATTTCAAAATATAATCATTTTAAGCTTATTTTTGCCAAATTTCATGAAAAATATATCCTTATGAAATATTTGAATTTTTATTTTTCGACTTACCTGAAATTTGAAAGTCTTTTTACATTTGGGAAACGACCCAAAAAAAAAAAGGAGTGTAAATATGTTGCAAATCCCAATGGAAAACCTGTCCTGTCTCACACACACAGTGGTCCTCAATCTTTCAAGATAGCTGCATTTGGATCCCAACCTATCAAACCCCTTGACAAGGATATCATATTATTAGTGCACATTCGATGGTATGCTAATGACAATCCTATGACTATGTAACCGCATGAATAGGGAGAAGTATATACCTACCAAACGGAGCAATTGAATCCCAACATTCCAATTTTCAAATCAAAAGCGTCCCCCACACTACCTACTATTAGCAAAGACTCATTTTTTAAACAAACGAGGAAGATGAAAATAGAGTTAAAGCTCACTCAATACTTCAACTTGTAGGTACGCTTCCATTTGAAGTTTTAAGGCCACTCACCATGCCCACCCTATGCACCACCGCCGTCGCTGTTTTTTTAACCTTGTTCACCGCCGTTGCCGCCGTTGAGAACAACCTTAACCGGCGGCTCCTTCACCAGCCTCTTTTCCCATTTGATGATCACTCCTTCCCTCCCACAATACAACCACCCGTAATTTCTCAACCACCATTGTTGTCTCCATCTCCGCAGCCTCAACCTCAACAACAGCAGCCAAAATACCCATTTTCTACACTCTCACCACCAGATACACAAAACCAGTTTTTCCCGTTTTACCCCTCCCCGCCACCACCACCTCCGCCGCCCTCCTCCACCGACTTTGCCACCTTTCCCGCCAACATCTCCTCCCTCATTCTTCCATCCTCTTCATCACACTCCAACAAACCCGTTTCTCATAAGCTCATCGCCGTCATCATCTCAGCCGCCCTCCTCTCAGCCGCCCTCTTCGCCACTTTCCTCCTCCTCTTCCTCCGTCGGCATCACCTTCCCCACAAAACAGACAGCGTTCCTCTGGTCCCTCCCGATACTACCCCCTCTGACACCACCACCACCACCACCTCCGACATCAGTAAAAAACCACCACCTCCGCCGTTCCCCCGCCACACACCCACCTCCACCTCCTCCGAGTTCCTCTACTTGGGTACCCTAGTCAGCTCCCGAGATGCAAATGTTGGCTCCGCCGCCACCCAAAATGAAAAGAAAACCCCTGCAGCCAATTCGCTAGATTACCAGCGGCTGGGGTCGCCGGAGCTCCACCCTCTCCCGCCCCTGCCACGTCAACACTCTCACCAAAATTACAAAGATGCTACAGAAAACAACCCTCGTTCTTCTTATTCTTCCTCAGAAGAAAATGAAGAGTTTTTTTCACCAAGAGAGTCCACAGGAAACAATGCTAGTCCATTTAACACGAGGTCATCCCCTCCTAAAAGCTTAAACCCAATTAATTTGAACTCTCCAGCTCATTCTTCGTCATCTGATAATAGCCCATCAGTGGTGCTGAATTCCAGTAGCCCCAGGAGCTTAGCATCGAAATCACCGGATAGCTTACTGAATTTTCCGGCCCCTTTACCGCGTTATATCCCACCGCCTCCACCCCGGGAGCCGAGGGCTTATACGCCATTTTCGCCTTCATCGTCTGAGGATGGGGCCCGTAATTCCTCGCCTCAGAGTTTTGAGATTTTGGGTGTTAGAAGAGGGCCAACCCCATCCCGTCCTCCGCCTCCACCGCCACCACCACCAAAGTCATGGGAATCGAAGTCGCTACCGGGACCACCAGAGCTGCTGGCGCCGTCGAGGACGGTGGTGGTGCAGAATATGAGTGGGGTTGCGGGGAATTTGGAAAGCAAAAGCGAGGAAACAAATTTGAAGCCAAAGTTGAAGCCTTTACATTGGGATAAAGTGAGAGCTAGTTCTGATAGAGCAATGGTTTGGGACCAGTTGAAATCCAGCTCGTTTCAGTGAGATTCTTAATTTTTGCACCTTTCTTGTTTACATTTTAGTATATTCTTGTTCTACATTAAAGAATATTTTTGGTACACTCATTCTAAGAAGAAAGTATTATTTCTGTTTCCAAAAATGATTATTGATTTTTACATAATCCACATTTATCCACTTATTGGTATATTTGTGTTTTACTATAATGCTTTAGGTACTTAATTGATAGTCCCAGCATATTCTTATTTCCTGGGAAGAATCTTTGACTGGCAACCAGTTCAATTTTCTATTCAGTTCAACTGTTTGTAATAATCTTCGTCCCCGACCATAGCCATCAAACCCCGACATGGTCCTTGAAGATTGCGAATACAATACATGTCCACCGGGGGTTGCGCCCCAACATTGTTCCTTTCATTTCCGTACGGTTTGAACTTTGAACCCAAAACCTCCCATGAGAAGCACTTGTTGAACTTATGGGGACACGAAAGAAAACTATGCGGGGGTNTTTTAAAAAAAAAATTTCGTTTTTTGGGTTCTAATTATGAGATTTGTTGTATTTCGTCTTAAGTTTTGTGGTGTGTGGATTTGTTTGTAGGTTGAATGAGAAAATGATCGAGACGTTGTTCATCGTGAATTCTTCAAGTATGAATGCGAAAGATGGTGCAAGACGCATGATTCTCCCGGAAGTAAGTCAAGAAAACAGGGTTCTTGATCCAAAGAAGTCTCAGAACATTGCTATTTTGTTGCGGGCACTTAATGTCACCGTAGACGAAGTTTGTGAAGCACTCATAGAAGGTGATGAAATTGTGTTGAATTCTCTAGTTTTCTTTTAAAGCCCATGAAATGCGTTTGTCATCATATTCATGCATCGTACTTTATGCTGTTACCATATCATAATTCATTGTAGTCTCCAGTTTTGACTGTATTTGAATTTTGAACTTTAGGGTTGTAATCCCAGTGGGTCAGATGCATTACCATTTATGATGAGAATAAACTCATTATTCGTAACTTCTTTAATATGTTTGATTATTAATGCAGAATCCACCTAATTTGGGTGGCCCCTTGAAAATAATGAAGCCATCCCTGCTCCATACCACTACATTTAATTTTCTTGTTGAAATGTCAATGTTCGTAACCGCTGTTGATAATTTGGTTCTGTTTGAGATTGATGGTACTCATTGTGTCTTTGTTTATGTACTATTCTTTTCGGGGTGGCTATCATTGTTTACATCTATAATAACCTCTTGCTTTGACCCAGACAGCTCGGGAGAGAGTGATTCATTCTCTGGGTCAGCTTACCTGGGGTTTCTTTTTATTTGATTCTGAGCTCTATGTCTATCTGTTGAAGATTGCGACTGAAAAACTGTCAACTATTTTTCATTTCTTTGCTGTGTTATGATGACAGGAAGTGCTGACACACTGGGAACAGAGCTTCTCGAGAGTTTATTAAAGATGGCTCCCTCAAAAGAGGAAGAATGGAAACTGAGGGAGTTCAAAGATGAATCTCCATTCAAGCTGGGCCCTGCTGAGAAATTTCTCAAGGCGGTGCTGGATATACCTTTTGCATTCAAGAGGGTGGATGCCATGCTTTATATAGCCAATTTCGAGCTGGAGGTCGAGTACCTTAGGAGGTCGTTTGAGACGCTAGAGGTAAATTTCACTGTCGTATTATTTAGTTTATTATCAACACAATCCATTATCTGGCCATTCTTCTGTTTTTTTTCTATTAGTTTTTTCGTCCTTCACCTTTTTAACTGAGCCTGTTTAACTGTATCACTGTTCTAGCTGATTTATTTTTTAATTTCTCAATGGAGGATGATAGTTAAAATTCTGAATGCTTACGGCTGGTAAAAGGTCAAAATAACAAGCCAAATGCGTATGATACAAGATGTACAACAATTAACGTACCTGCTCGTGATTATCCATAATGCTTTTCAACTTTGAAGCACTGCTTTGGGCTAGTCATTCACACAGCTTCTTAAAACTGGATATTTAGCATTCGACACGCGTCTACTTCAATCAGAGAAGATGTGAACTCAATCTCAACGTTATTGTATTTTCCCATTTTGCTTTGCAGGCAGCTTGTAAAGAACTGAGGGGAAGCAGAATGTTCCTAAAGCTTCTCGAAGCAGTGCTCAAGACTGGGAACCGCATGAATGTTGGGACCAACCGTGGGGATGCCCATGCGTTCAAGCTCGACACGCTTTTGAAGCTTGTAGATGTAAAGGGCACTGATGGGAAGACCACCCTTCTGCATTTCGTTGTTGAAGAAATCATCAGAGCAGAAGGTGTCCGCCTTTCTGGAGCAGCCGATCAGAATGTAAATGCTGAAAAAGTCCCACAATCCGCTTTGCAAGATGAAGTCGAATTTAGAAAGATCGGTCTTCAAGTTGTTTCTGGGTTGAGTGGGGAGCTTACGAATGTGAAGAAAGCTGCTGCAATGGATGCAGACGTACTTAGTAATGAAGTCGTAAAACTTGCTACAGGGATTACAAAGATAACGGAAGTTGTGAAACTGAATGAAGAGCTACCGTTGAAGGATAGTAGCGCAAAGTTTTCTAACTCTATGAAGGGTTTTTTAGAGAAGGCGGAAGCAGAGATTATCAACGCTCAAGCACAAGAGAGTGTTGCTGTCTCAATGGTAAAGGAACTAACCAGGTATTTCCATGGCGACTCAGCAAGGGAAGAAGCTCATCCATTCCGGATATTCATGGTCGTGAGGGACTTTCTCTCAATACTGGACAGGGTATGCAAGGACGTAGGAAAGATAAACGAGCGAACCATGGTAAACTCTGGTCGACAAATTCAAATGCCTGTTCATCCTAGCCTTCCTCAAGTTTTTCTTGGACTTAACGAAAGGCAGCAGTACAGTATTAGTTCGTCTGATGATGAAAGCTCATCCTCGACTTAAACTGCGCATCTACATGTGAGTTCTTGCTTTGTGCTTCCGTGCCTGCTCGAATCTTGCCCTTGTTTTACGTGTACTTGAACGAATCCTTGTAGAATATTATGAATCGCCTAATCCTATATATATATGATATGAAATAAGCAGTAGTTTTTTTTTTTCAATAATAATAATAATAATAATTATTATTATTACATCAAAACGAAGCTTTTCGTTATAATAAATCGTCATTACAAAGATATGCGTTATATAAATTGTAGATTATGGAGACTAAATTATTGAAACACTGAGGAAATTATAGAAGCGTTGAGGAATTAACTGAGTATTGTCAAGTTCTGAATTTTATTTACTTTTTCCAGCCAATGTGTTGGTAATTCTTCCACATAACAAAATTAATTGACAAAAAATAATAATAATAATAAATAAATAAATAGAAATGAAATGTCTCTGTGCAAAAAAAAAAGCGGGAGCCATTAAAATTGAATTAAAATTGAAAAATTAGTCGTTATTGTTAATTTTAATTAGACGAGTAAAACCCAATAACGACTATATTTTCAAATCTGATAGAGATTATAATCGGATTAAAATTGAATAACTAACCGTTATTGTTGACTTTTATTAGACTAGTGAAATTAAATAAAGGTTATATATTCAATTTTAATTGGCTTTTAATTGCCCTCAAACAAGCACAAAAAAAAACTTTCTTCCATCTAAATTAATATTTTTATCTAAATTTGACATAAGAGTTTATCAAACCATAGGTCCCCAACCTTTATAATCTATCTTAATTTTCATCTCCAATTAATTTCTCAAGACGTTTCATCCCAATCCGTGTTCTAAAAGGTGTGATATGCGATGGAAACGCCAAGCTACTTGGCTTGGTGCTTTATTTAGCGGTCAAAGGTAATTGTTGACCGCTAATGCATGCCAAGGCGAGTATTATCATCTTTTTTTTAAAAAAAAAAAATATATATAATTCTTTTAAGTTAAAATTTAAAGGTTGATTTACATTTAAAACTTAATTTTTTGTTAAAAACTTTTGAAATTTTTTTTTATGAAGTTTATATAAATCTATTTTAGATATTTGATAGGTATTATTTTTAATTATTAAATGATTTTTGATTGATTAAAAATTAAAATAAGAAAACGTAATTTTACGTTTTTTTTACGCATGTGAAGCTCTAAACTAGCTTAGCCCATAGCTTGCCTCCACCCATCACGCATTTGAGAACACTAATCCCAAATGTAGATAGTTTAATTCTCACTGGGTTCTCCATCTAAGGGCCCCATTTGGCGAAATTTCTATTTTTGATTCTACTTTTCGTAGAAAAGTTTTTTTATTTTTTATTTTTTATTTTTTTTGAGAAAGTTACCTTGATTAATGTTTGAAAATTAATTTTTTTTTTTTTAAAAAAAATCTCTTTCGAAATAGGCATGGTACCCATACAACTTTTTGCCAAAGGGCAAATTTATTAAAATCACTTAAAAAACAATTCTGCCCATTGGACTTGATAGTGGCCACGTCACCCCACTACAATTGTAGCACGTTTCAACTACATTCAAATTTTCATTTTCATTCTTCTACTCATTTTCAATCACACATTTTGCAATAAAATAATATTTTCCATCACATCAATAACTTTTCCTTCTTTTTCAATCACAGATTCTCCATCAATCTACTATTTCAAAATACATTTTTTCAAAATAATGTGGCTCAAACATACCCGTATTAATAGTTTTGAGGACTCTATTTTTGTTTATTTACACCCTATTTGATCCACATTCTTAAAAAAAAAATATATATTTTTTCAATACTTATTTTTAACTATAAAAATTTTCAATAAAATAATATTATACGTAAATTCAAAACTTTTCCTTTTTTTTAACAACATATTTTTCATCGCATCATTATTTAAAATACATTATTTCTTTAAGAATATGCATCAAACAAGGGCTTATAGACAAAATTGTCTTTTTAATAACATTTTAGATTATCAATAAAAGATGTGCGTAAAATTGTTTTAGCCCCTGTTTGTTCCACATTATTTTTTCATTCTCATTCTTCTATTCATTTTCAACTACACATTTTTCAATAAAATAATATTTTTCATCACATCAATAACTTTTCACATTCTCCATCAATCTACTATTTCAAAATACATTCTTCCAAAATAACGTGGATCTAACACACCGTGGCTTGTTGAGAGAATAAAGCATATTGACAATAAAGCAGATGTTTGAGCCACATTAAATTTTTATTTTCTTTCTTCAACTCATTTTCAACCATACATTCTCCATCAATCTACTATTTTAAAATATATTCTTTCAAAATAATGTGCATCAAACACACCCTTAGAGGACAAACTCCGCTAATTATTCAAAGGAGGATATGAATGTTATAAAATAAAAGTTCTGGACTAGAATGTTATTAGAATCAAAGATTAGGGACCATGTTATAATTTATCCTTTTTGAAAAGCAGTAGCGTAATTTTAATATCTAAATAGTTTAAGGGTCTCATTATAATTTGATCCCATTACTAATTAGGACTCACCTGCCAAATTTGTACAAAACCTCTTCTACCTCGTTAGGGTTTTTGCAATTATAGCATTCTTCAATCTATACGAAGAACAGAGTCTAGTATTCCGCCCTTTCTAGTCGCTTGCTACCGATTTCCCTACTTGACCGGATTCAATCCCTTCTGCCTTCCTGTGGCACCTATCTGCATATTATTTTTCTGAATTGGTAAAATTTGTTTGATTTTGTGTAGGTGGAAAGAAATTGACGTTTTCAGTTAATTGCATTAGTGTATCTTGTAATTTTTATGTGCTTGTTTAATTATTTATCCCTTTTTTTTATCTGATTAGTTAATTATTTTGCTCAACCTAGGAATATATTGTATGTTCATGTGTTTGTATACCGTCTATTTGGGCGAGTGAAAATTAAATCCTTAAAGGGCTTTATGTTCTAGCAGTTTAGCTAAAGAGATTATGGGTTCCTATATTGAAATTCTTATACTTATATTTGATTTTAGATTCCCAAGAAGAAAGATGTTATTTTTAGCTATGACTTCCATAGAACAATAGAGCCGTATTGAGAACTATTGCATTAATACCTTTCTTCATTATGGTCAGTTCATTGCTAATTCTATTTCTAGATCTAAAGCATTTAGATCCTTTATCTGTCAGTCTAATATTGAACTTCTTGTGTTTTTATAGTTATTTTATCTAAGCAAAATCTAAAGCACAGCAATTTCTTTGATACTTGCCTAGTGTAGAAACTGATATTCTCGTTTACTAGAATAACGAAAAAAGAGCGAAATGCATATTATGCTACAGTCTAATTTCTACAAAACATTTATGGCTGAATTTTGCAACTGCGGTTATTTCTTGCATTTGACAACTTTTCTGTTTCACTCATTTGTACTGTGCATATATAGTTTTAGATTAGCGCAGGTAGTTAGCCACTTCATATCAAAGATTTCCTTAGCATCGTTCGTGGCTTGCTGAACTTTATAGTTGTATGTCATAAACATTTGAATGTCATTATCAAGGTTCCTTTATTTCTGTGGTCAGTCGAATTTGCCACTATTAAGTTCTGCATTGCTGCACGTACAGCTCAAAATTACAGCATTAGTTGTATGTTATAAAAGGTTTACTTAATAAGATGCTGCTGAGAGATAATATTTTGAATTGATTGCATTATTAATTGCTGTCAAAAGGCTTCCTGCTTATATGTGTGCGACTTGGAATTGATTTTGTATGGATTTTGAGGATACTTTCCTGTTTTTCATTTGCTGTCATAGTGAATGGAGTTGGTTTTTTTTTTTCTTTTCTTTTTTCTTTTTATCCGTTTATCAGCCTACTCTTAATTTTCCAATTTTATAGAGAATGTGATTGCTTGAATATGCTGCTGCATTTTTTATCTTCTCCATCTTTGAATTTTTCTTTACTATTATTTATCAGTTGGGTGCTCAGTAAGGTATTTGGTTATCTAAAGCAAAAATGTATGCTGATTTTTCATTTCTTACCCTATGCCGATTGATAATTCTCCATATGCTTGCAGCCTCACATTTAGTAAGGAGAAATGAGCGGGTCTGGAGAGAAGGTTTCAGCAACTACAAAAACTCCGGCTGATTTTCTGAAATCCATACGTGGCCGACCTGTTGTTGTCAAATTGAATTCTGGCGTTGACTACCGAGGTTAATCATTTCTATTCTCTCCTTGTTTCCATTGATAATGTTTTACTTTTCTCAATTATGGGCTTCAGTATTTTTATTCTACAGTTTTATAATGTTTCTATCAATTTGCTATATTTTTTTCTTCCTCTGTTGGTACTGCAATCTATTGGGTAATATATGTCATTGTTGCACCTTACCTTTTTCCACTATGAGGCTGGGGAAGCAGTTCATGTAAATAAATTATTTGTGCATGGAAAGTTTCTTGTATCTAATTCATTTTTTACTTCCGCTACTGCACTTGCTTTGATTGAAAATTAATTTCTGGTTTTCAGTATATGATCCAAGGACAAGAGTCACAAAACTGAATGTGTAACAACACGATGCAATCAATAGCTGAGCTGAGTACTTGGTTAGAAACTGAAGATTGCATTATGAACATTAAGTTGTTGATGATAGTTGAGACTACGAGCTCAGGAAAGTAGAGGAAGATAGGAGAAGAAGACTTGTTTCTGCGATTATCAATTATACAGTAGGGAACCATGCGCCGATGCTTTTTGTTGTGCTTCGGAGGGTGCATTTTCTCTATTCTCTTTAAGGAGAACAAGTCTATGCTGCAAACATGATTAATTATTCAAGACTAGCAAAGTATTCCCATGTTAATGCTAACTTAAACTTGAAAATTGGCAAATCTACCTAATGTGTGGCAACAAGTTTTTGTTAGTCTTGCTTCATTAGTTTGTGAATCATGTGTCATGTGAGGGCATTTTTAATCTTTTGAGAGCAAACTTTTTTCACCCCTCAAGCTGAAAGATGAAGGATGATGTGGATAAGAATGGAACCATTTACAGTTTCTATTTTTGGGGATAATATGAAAGCAGTATATTTTATCGCCTTTCTTTCCCTAAGTTTTATTGAGGCTATCTTCACACAATATGATTTATGTGGATGAACATCTGACAGTCTTTTGTAGGTATACTTGCCTGTCTGGATGGATATATGAACATAGCAATGGAGCAAACAGAAGAATATGTCAATGGGCAATTGAAAAATAAATATGGGGATGCATTTATTCGGGGAAATAATGGTAACTACAGATTAGAATATTGTGTTCTTTGAGTTGTTGATTCACATTGTTCACAAACTGATTGGTAGCTATTTTGAATCTCTATGCAGTGCTCTATATCAGCACAACAAAGAGGACATTGGGCGAAGGGGCTTAGCATCACAGATGTTCTGAAGACGCGAATCTATCATAATTATGTTTTTCATATCAAAATCTGTGGATTGAGCTGTTGTGTGATACAGATTTAGAAGGGTTAGACCTTGATATTCCTTTGAATACATCTATCCTAGTCTTGTTCGTAGCTTTTAAATTATTAAAGTTAAAGGATGTTGGCCGGAATTTGATTGGCAATTGGCATTGGAACTGCTGATAGTTAATTGTACACAACCCAACCCTAGCCCTGAATGTATGTAGTGACTTTGCATGTGCGATTGACACGAATTTGGGTTACACCTGAGAGATGGCGGCAGCATTTCTAATCCTAATGTCCCAGCCTAGATATGGTAAGAGACTAGAGAATATCTTCCCAGTAATACCTCTAATTTTGAACTTTTAACACTGTACCCATCAAGCCCTTGAAACAGTCATTCCAATCCAACCCCGAGTGTACTGTATCTTAACTTCTGCACATGAAATGAATCGAGGCAATGCATGAATCTATTGGTGATTGCTCATTCATCGTCGATTTGAGCCTTATTCAAGAAAGTTAACAATAAATCTCACATAATCCAACATTGTCAATGTTTCGAATTTATTTATTCTCTGCATACACCTATATATACACTTCCCTTTCTTCTATTTTGTTCCAGTTTTTACATTCGATAAAGGCCACTAAAATATAGGCCATACTCCATTCCTCAAGACTTGTATCCTCGTTCGAGTCATAAATAACTTGATTGGCGAGATGAAAATGGTCCAAGAGCATTCTTCGTTGCTATCACTTTGCTTACCAAAAGTTTCCACCTTGCCTCCTCTTTCTTGTTTTGTCGCTGCATTTTCTCCTTGAAATGCCTACAGTCAAAATATACGAAACAGAATAACTACACTTTGCAAATGGAAAGATGTAAAGACAAAGGACTTGATACTCATAAACAACAATGCAAATAAACATACCTACAAAGAGGAACTTTGCAATAATCAGGCTCGTTACACGTGCGCGAATGCAGTTCAAGAAGCTGCCACATGCGCTTACAGTGTATACATCCACCAGGAACTTTAGTCTTACAACCCGAGAAATGGCGGATTAGAGTCTCGAGTCCCTTGCAAGCTTGAAAATTGCAGACGACCTCATTTCCTTTCAGCACTTTGTCACGTGGCCCGATAGTCCTGCATCCATCTCTGCAGATGTGAAGCAGAGCCTCCATTGCCTCGTGCAGTTGCAGATACACCTCTCTCTCTTCAATCTTCTTCAATCTCTCTTGTTTTCTCTAAGACACAAAGTTAAAAACTAATATAGGTTATTCACTTACAAATTAGGGTGTTAGATCATAACTTTCAGTGCTGCTCGTGAAAAATGTGGATACTGAAACTCACTTTGTAGTACAAAATTTGATAATTTAATGAAAGTAAGTACAACTTCAAACAACAAACGGTAAGATAATTAATTCATCATAGGAGAATATCAGATAGGACATTGAGCATCCATTTGACATAACCCATCAAAACAAATTTCATAAAATTTACAAGAAAAATGGAATGTTGACGTGGAAAGATAAATATTGACAATGAGAGGGTAAAAAAGATACTGTTATGGTGATATTATGCAGGTCCCAATAAATTGCACTGCTCGGATTATTAGTAATATTTACAAGAAATTACACTTTCAATCATGAGGATGAAACACGAAAGTTTCAATGGACTAAGACCAATCACTTACTGTATCTGCTTCAACAACCGATTCCAAGAGTTCTTGTTCAAGAGCTGGATTAGCACGCTTCATTACTTTCCATCCTTCCGTCGATGATATGGATTTGAAGTCCCTTATTATCATACGCAGGCAAACCAAAACAAGCTGTGGTGCATCACAATTCCTAGCTAATTGTAGCATATCAACAACATTTTCTTTGTTAAGCCAACCCTGTTCCAGAAGGTGTATACAAACTCTTTTAAGAGATGGTACTATGTACGTATGTGACAAAACCAATAAATGGAGAACATATTTCTTCATCTCGTCTTCTTCATAGCTGCATCAATATACAAAAGTGAGAAACTATATGAGATAAACTAATAAGAAAATGGGAAGATGAAAAGGAAGTGTCCCAACATACCAAGATGAATAGAGGTAACGCACAAACGCCCAGAGAGCATCATAAGGAACTCCAGGAATCTTTAAATATCTGATACCGTTCTTAACTTTCGGTTTCTGCAGGAGGTTCCCAAGTACAGGCGATGCAATGCTCTACACAAAAACGAAGAAAAAGGACAAGATTTACGGATCCAAGCTCATATCAAAAGAGCCAAACTCAAAATGTCAAGGTTAACATTTTTGAATCAATTACTAACCAGAATGACATGATGAGCGGCAATAATCAATCTATCCTCTGTAATAATATGTACATCTGCTCCATACCCCTGTTTGAAGAGCTTGTCCCATGCATCTTTTGTTTCCTTTGGAACGCAAGAAGAATCTGCTAGTCCTTTATGATTTTTCATTTTTGGACAAACTTTACTTGGGAGTGGAGGAGGTTTAGGAATATCATGATTGTAAGAGGTCGAAGAATTTGGAATCTCAACAAAATCCAAAGTCTCCGTCGAATTTCCTTCCTCTATGCGTATGTTGAAAGATCGATCAAAAGACTCCATAATTGATGACGACCAGGGAGTATCAAGATCCATATAAGCCATAACACCTATTTTACAAATGTAATAGTGACAAGTCCAGCAAGAGCCTGTGTAAAATTAAGATTACGAACTCATAACCTATAATCACACACTAATGTTGATATAAATAGAAAAGCAACAAAATCAAACCAAATGCATAAATTTCCAATAGGAATCTAGGGAGCTGCTTTAGAAAGAATCATTTTTAATATGCCTAACTCAAGATGTTTGAAGTCCCCTAATAACAGAATGATGTCACGAGACCGCATATTTCCTTTGTTCTACACCCCAACCCACCGATAAAAAGGTGAATAGAAAAGTACCAAACATAGCTAAAATCAACTCAAAATAACAGTTGCCGTGTATGTATGTGTATATCTCATTGCTAAAAATCAAAGTTCCTAAAGAAAAAAAGGAAGTGTCTCTTACATATATATTTAACATTCAAGAACATGTCCCATAGAATATAAAACCAATACTTTTTGTGTGTATGTGTTTATCGCATTGCTAAAAATCTAAGTTCTCAAAGAAAAATGGCAGTGCCTCTTACACATATATTTAAAATTCAAGAACATATCCCTTGTCATATACCAATACTTATTTTTTAGAATCAAACTCCATTGACTCTATTTCAGATGATATATAATAAAGAATTAAAAAATTCCATTTCCATCAAACTGCTACACTCAAGTACTTTACAAAAGCGCAAAATAAAAATATGAATACGAAAAATAATCAAAGTAAGATGAAATCTTAACTGGGATCCAATACAAATGGTCAACTTATTTGCAGACTACCATGAAAATGATCTAATTATCCTAAATTCAATTGTGACTGTAATTACAAGTACTTTAGGATTTGCCTTACCCAAATACAAGACAAACAATTCACCACTATACACAATAATCAATTAATCATAGATACAAACAATTAGCACAAAATGGACTAAAATTGATGACCCAATCACACCTTATGATAAAAATTTAGCCAAAAATAAAGATTTAGGCGATTTATTCCAACGAATTTCACAGAATTCAGTTATACCCTTCACTGTCACTGATTTTAACTGTAAGAAACAATGGTAAGAAAAAACAAACATTAATACAAGAACAACACTTTTTCAAGCTTATACACATAGACATAAAGATTATTGAACTGCAATCCCAGTAAAAACCAAAAAAACAAAAAAAAAAACTGGATACACTCCAAGATTTTGCAAAAAAAAAAAAAAAAAGGTACAAAGAACCCAATTTGAATCTCACCCGAAAAACAGAGAATGATAATTTTCTATCTGTGTATCCGATTATTGGACAGTGATTCTATGTAGACATTCTTGAAAGGCAAGGAAAAAGAAAAGGAAAATTCTAGAAAGGGATAGACAGAGGTGTTCTGATTAATGTGGAGGTGGTGAAGTAATGGGTGTGGAATGGTTTTCTTTCTCTTGCGTCTTTGTTCAATTTGTCATTCAGAGGATGACGTGTGGATTTGCATGTATCAATATTCAATGCCCATATTTATTTTAGTTTCCCCAAAATAATTATGACAACACAATTAGCAATTGCATTTAAGTGACAAGTAATGTTATTCCTAGTCAACGCCTTTTAATTTCGGTCTAAGCGGCACAACAAATAATAGCTCATGTTTGGTTTGAATAAAAATAATATTTTTAGTAAATTTTAATAAAATGATAGAATATGTAATTAGAAAGTTGTAAATCCTTAAAATATGTCGTAACAATCAAATGTTGACTTAATTTGAATTTTAATATAACTTTTTAGTGAAATCTAATAGAGACTTATATAGCAAGCAATGGGACTCACCTTTAATTGTTAAATAAATCAAAATGCATTTTTTTTAAAATTTTATTATTATTGTTATTTGTAGTAGGCTTTACTCTAACCTTGTGTGATAATATTATCAGAATTGATGTTTCTTCCGTTTGATAGGTAAAAGTGGAAATGAATTTCAATTTCATATTGTTGCAAAATAAAAATCTACCAAACTTATAGGAATTCGTTTTCCATTAAAAAAAAATGAAAATACAGCTTAAAATTATTGTACTTTAGAATTCGATTTTTATTTTTCTGTGCAATCAAACGGTTAAAGTGAAATTCGTTTTCTTTAAATATGATATTTTTCACGAAAAATGTGGCAATCAAACGTAGCCTTAATATCAATTTAGATGGAATTGTGTACATTTCAACTTTATTAAATAATTAAAGGTGAACTCCCATTACTAGTCAATGAATAATCAAGAAGGCGCATTATTTAGGGTGGCGACCTCCATGTTTTGAAGTGGCCGAACTTGCGTCATGCTTTGTAGTAGCGGATTAAAGAGAGAGAGAGAGAGAGAGAGAGAGAGAGAGGGGGGGATTTTGGACGTGCTACAAAAATGGGACCCATTGGCCGGTAAGTAAAGCAAAATCTAATGAATAAGGAATTGACAGGTGGAGAGTTAGATAGACAGCCCTTGTTTTGCTCGTAAGAGTGGGCGGTCATTATTAAGTGGGAGAAAAAGCAAATCAATTTGCAAAAGATGCAGATTGTGATGCCAATATCCTTAAGGCATGTTTGGTAGTATCGAAAATTGTCAAGAAAACGTAAATTCTCCCATTATCATTCAATACTTTAATTGTAGATTGATAAGTGTGCACTTATTTGAGCCATACTGTTAAATTTTTATATTGTCAAAGTGATGATTTCTACTTAACTTAGGTTTATTTCCTCTTGTTTCAATTTTGATTCTAAGCAATATGAAAAAGAAAGAGTGATGATTTAGCCATTGGATGGAAGTTTTGGAGACTAATATGTACATGAATAAAAGCCAAATGATCAAAATAAGCACCTGTTTGTTTCCCATTATCTTAACAAGAAAATATATTTTTTGACATTTTTTTTTCAAAACAGGTATGTCTCACATAGAGATAAAATTGTCCAAAATTGCGACTGATGAACTATTGCAACGATACAAAATTGCATTTTTATAAGAACAAACATGAGCTGAGTACAATTTGAAGTAAACGATCGAAACTAAAGAGAGAATGAAGAGGAGGACTAATTTTTTTAGAAGGAGTCTATAACCGGGCGACCGCCCAATTATTCAAGTGCCCACCCCTCAAAACCAATAATAGGAGCCAAAAATGGTGGACTATATCTTTTTCCTCTTTATATTTCACTCCAACAAGGAAATCATTTTTTGGGCTTTTATTTGGAGGACTTTGGGAGGTTTTTGGACACTTTTGAGAGGAGTATAAATACAACTTATTAACTCTAAATTAGGGTGGAACAAATGATTGCTTGGAGAGGCAATGAACAAAGTCGAATTCGAATAAAAAAGCTCTAGGTAATGAATTATTTTACCTTCTTTTGTTTTACTTTCATTAGCATGTCAGACTAAGTAATTTTGTGCTAGGATTATGATGAACTTTGTATCATGAATCTTTAGCCTTTGAATCTTATTCTTTTTGATATTCAAAACACGTTTTCAAGTTGAATAATTGAAATGTGTTATTTATTCTCTACAATTATATGCATAATGGTTATTATGAGTATTGTGACTTGTTATCGTTGAAAGATTGAAAATAATTTAGACATAGTATCAATTGTCATAGAGTTCAATAGGGGATAGAAATATATCATTATACTATACGCGCTCTTTAAGTATTGACAAATCCTTAATACATTATTGTATGTTCACATTCGTTCTAAAAATATAGTCAGATCACATGTAAAAATATGTTTAATTCTACTTGATAGATTGTTAAACAAATTAAAAATATTGATCTTCATAATTGAATCGTGTTATCAAATTCAAAAGTTCGAAATTAAAAAGGAAGTGATATAAGAGGTTTCGAAATCTTAGTGCGTTTTCAATCATCACATCTGCATTAATCACAAGTTTGCATTGATTTTAGTTAGAATAATGCTATTTTATATCAGTGGTACTAGAGTATTGGTCTAAATATCAGCATGTCATATGTTCTAATAAATATATTGAATCATGCTACACAAATGTGTTCAATGACAAGAAATAAAAACAGGGGGACACATGGTCCAACATTATTGGACAGTTTGAAAAAAAAAAGTTAGCTGCACAGGTGCTGCCAACACGACAATTGTCCTTGCCTTGTTTGCAAAGCCTATTTGAGTAGCATTATTCAAATATATTAGTTAGTGACAATTTAATTTTATAGAAAAGTCATCAATTTTCATTGTTTCGATTAACGATTCGTGCATTTGCAGTGTTACAAACGAGAATATTTCCGTAACATATATCTAAACGAGAATTGAATATCTCTCTTCGAGATCGACCCATCACTAAAATTGGTTATCGAAATTTTGCCTAATTTGGTGTAGATTAAAATCAAAATTTTAGTAGATTTTGATAAAAGTTGGTGTAATGTGCGATTGAAAAGTTGTAAATCTCATAAAATATTAACTTTAACTTGAGATTTTTATCAACTTTTAATCTACTAAACTTTATTTCACCCTTTGAATTGTTTATTTAAATAGCAGAATTGAGTCCAAACATGCCACAACTTTGGTCCAAATCAGTCGTGCATATGTGCTAGACCCCAGTGTGACAAATTGCTTCATCATTGATTTCTCGTGTGGTTTACAAGTTTCTGTTTTGCTTTTACATTAAAGAGAAAATACTTATTTATTTTTAAGCAAGACAAAAACTTTTGAGACGGTCGGTCCATCCGTGCTGGCCCTACATAATTCTTAAATTATTTTTTACAATTACAGAGAGAGAGAGAGAGAGAGAGAGAGAGAGAGAGATTAATGACCATGAACTTTACTCTACTTCCTAAATTAATTAAACAGATTTCTCTGGGGTCGGCTGCTACTAACGGCATGTGTCTTGATCAAGGAAGACTAAAAATAGGAGGGATACATGTCAAAACTCTAAAATACATGATACATATATATGCACGCGCAAGAATGATAAAACAAGTCCATACTCACATAATTTTGATTTTCACCACGTGTTGTACCACACACTTTTTGGGTCGAGTCGAACAGAATTTAGGTCATCATGCTCTAACAATTAACTATAATTCTTAAATTATTTTTTACATTTACACAGAGAGAGAGAGAGAGAGATTAATGACCATGAACTTTACTTCCTAAATTAATTAAACAGATTTCTCTGGGGTCGGCTACTACTAACGGCATGTGTCTTGATCAAGGAAGACTAAAAATAGGAGGGATGACAAGAAATTTCCTTGCGGGGATGGGAATTATAGTCATTGGTCTGAATTTCTCAAACCCATCTCGACTCTTTTTATTTTTATTTTATTTTGTTTTTTATATTTTTCAATTTTAATCGCAGTTAAAAATTTAAAAGCATTTTCAAACAAAAAAAATACACAATTAAAAGAGACGATAAATGGGGATTTTTTAATGATGTTCCCGTACCATTGTTATACCTAACCAAAAATGAATATTAATGTTGTTACGGATTGTTTTTGTGGTGGTGTTCGAAACCAGCTGGCTCAAATAATTTGGAAGACATAGGCAAATAGTTGAAGGAACATTTTCGAAAACAATAATGAAAAAGATCACTAATAAAAATTTCGTCATCGACGATTGACAATTGATGATTATGATTGATATCAATATTTATTGGTAATTTGGAGGAATTATCAACGGGGATCTGTTGGTGATCATCAATACACATTCATTAGCAATTATCGACGATAATTTTTTCAATTTTGTTCTTTTAAAATATATTGATAGATAAATTAAAATAACTTCCTATTCTTTCTTTATAATATTATTGACTTACATTATTTTTTCATTTTTCATTTTATTTTTGCAGAATTTTTTATTAGAGTTTAACTTTATATTTCAATTAATTTACTTGTTGATGAAATTTCTTTGGTAAATTAAATTTGTCAAAGTGTTTATGTTTTCACTTTTACTAGCTAAAAAATCATTTATAATCTTTAATTATTTTTTAAATATTATTAACTACCGACATAAATTTTTTCATAAGAAAGTACAAAGACAAAATTATGTAAGCGATCACCTAACTCGTCTAATGCTTGAGTTGATTCTAATTATAGCAAGTTTTTGTGTGGATGCACCTCCCCATATCTAGAATGCTAAGCGATCTTAGAGGGCTTTTATTTTGCTAAAGGTCACGAGCTAGAGATCTCCTTCTTTGAGTCGGACTATATTAATGTTTTGATGATACTAGAAGATTTCCCAGGGCATGTTGCTTGCAAATAGTGTTGAATTAGTGTTAATATTACAAAATAAAAATGAGAATAGGCAATAGAAAAATTATGAACAAAAATATATAGATTTACTTGAAAATTCTAGACAGAATAAATTACGGACAAAGATGAGAAAATTCACTATATCAAATATGAGTACAAGAGATAAGTGCTTTGGACGGTTACTCTAAATAATGTCAAAACTCTCTCTCTATATATGTGTGTGTGTGTGTGTGTGCACGCCCAAGAATGGTAAAACAAGTCCATACTCACATAATTTTGATTTTCACAACATGTTGTACCGCAAACTTTTTGGGTCGAGTCAAACAAAATTTGGGTCATCATGCTCTAACAATTAACCTTTCCAAGTTTACAATGATCGGCATGCAACAAATTGTGTGGCTTACATTGTTACAAGAAATGCTATTTTGGTTTTCACTCAATCAGAATTGATTTAAAAAGTTCCCAAATTTCATTTTCGAGTATGTTACAAGAATTACTTCTGCTTGCCTTCAAAACAAAGAAAAAAAAAAGGGTTTTAAATCATCTTTAAAACAGGATTCCTAGAAAGTTTCGTCCTCAGACTCATGCTTGTATAAGTATATATTTTACAAATGTGATTAGATACGGGAGTCAAATCACAAGAAATTAACAAATATATTACATTGCATGAAAGCATACCAATAATTTAAATAAATGTCATGTTAAACACTATTTAATGTACCATTTTGCCGACAAATAATCAAGACAAAGATGTTATTCGGCTGATCCAATATAGTTTGTCTTGTCACTAAATTTTTATTAATTCGATACATCAACTCTTGTTAGCAAATAAAAAATGTTAAGACAATACGCTACAAGTGATATCAACTTTAATGCGAGTCTTCCAATTTATTCTGAAGGGTTAATATACAAATGTGTGAAAATTTAGTGAAGAAACAGCTCAATTCTTGCATTCGTCACCCCTTATTCGTTGCCGTTCAGTATCTACCCATTCTATCAAAACATCATCCTAATTTCCAAAAGTTTGGGCCAACCGCCAACCAATGTATACGCGCTCTCCTCTCTTTAATTTGCAGTGTAAATTATCATAAATTTATGTGTGTATCAGAAAGAGATAATAACACAAAACATGGCATCGAAAACTCATATTCTAGCACTCCCTTTTCCTCTGCAAGGTCACATTAATCCTATGCTACAATTATGCAAAACCTTAATCACCAAAGGCATTCGTGTTACACTAGTCACAACTGTTTCCATCAGTTCATCACTACAAATCCAAGCCTCCACCACCAGCAACCTCATTAATATCGAGACAATTCCCGATGCCGCCACCACTAGTGAAGGCGACATCTATCAGGTCTTTGTCGACAACTTTAAAGAATCAATCACTCAGGGATTGCCTCGACTCATCGAAAAACATAAGCAGTCGAGCTACCCTTTGAAAGCCATTTTGTATGATTCGGTTCTTCCATGGACTTTGGGCATAGCTCATCAGCTAGGCCTCAAAGGGGCAGTACTTTTTACACAGCCCTGTACTGTTTGCTCAATCTTCTATCACGTGAAACAAGGGACACTTAAGATTCCTATTGAAGACGAGGGCTCTGATATAATGTTGCCTGCTATGCCACCGCTCAGATTAAAAGATTTGCCTTCTCTTATATACGACATGGGCGCGTATACATCTCTTCTTAATCTTCTTATCGATCAATTCTCAACGTACCGGAATGCAGATTGGCGCTTGTTTAACACTTTCGACAAGCTTGAAGATGAGGTTGGGCTTATCTATTAACCTTTAATTTCAATTTACAACTAACAGATTTTGTTGCATATTTCTCTTCTTTAAATTTATCCAATCGAGTCCTATCCAATATACCGAATGTAAATACTAGCTTTATTTTCGAGGAAAATGTGACCCTTGTTGCTGAACTTTATCCTCTGCAGATATTGAAATGGATTGCAAGCGAAAGTCCGATTCTGACAATAGGCCCGACTATTCCACCGTTGCACACAGACGACAATGAATATGGCCTCAGCCTGTTCAAGCCAGATGCTGAAGCTTACTTGAAATGGCTGGAGACAAAAGAGAATAGCTCCGTGGTCTACGTATCATTTGGAAGCTTAGTCACCCAAGGAGAAAAGCAAATGGAAGAAATAGCCCGGGGATTGGTCGCAAGCAACTGCTTCTTCATATGGGTAGTTAGAGCTTCCGAAGAGAGCAAGCTTCCGAGAGATTTTGTTTCGGAGAAAGGTCTAACAGTGAATTGGTGTTCCCAGCTTCAAGTATTGGCTCACCCAGCGGTGGGGTGCTTTGTAACACATTGCGGGTGGAACTCGACGCTTGAAGCATTGAGTTTGGGAGTGCCTATGGTGGCTATGGCTCAATGGACAGATCAAACCACTACGGCCAAGTTAATTGCTGATGTATGGCAAATAGGGATCCGTACTAAGGCCGATGAAAATGATTTTGTAACAAAGGAAGAAATTGCAGGAAGTATAAAAGAAATAATGCAAGAAGAGAGAGGAAATGAGATTAGAAGAAATGCCAGCAAATGGAAGCAACTGGCAAAAGAAGCAATCAGTGAAGGAGGAAGCTCACACAAGAGTATTACAGAATTTGCAATCCAACTTTCAAGAAGCTGAAGTTTAACCCACGGCATGTTTGCTATGCCAGAGTCGACAACATCAGACAGGGTTAAAAGGAACAAGTTTAAATCTACTGTGTTGTTCAATAAAGTGCATCCATGGAGCACTTGCACTTCAACAGGATATGACACGCCGTGTCTATTTTTCTTCGTCCTGATTTTTCTTTTGATCTGGTTTATCATAGTAGGCAAAATTATAATGATCTATAGCTCTTACTTGGTAGGGAAGATTTATTTCACTTGCGTTGAAAATACACATGTTGCAATATGTTGCTCATATTGAGTGGACTACATGTTTGATGAAATAAATGGGCTCGGGTTTTAGTTTAACCCTTTTTTGCTAAAGAAGCTTAATAGGTTGGGGGTGCAGGGGAAGTGTCCTTATGGTACGTTACATGGGTATTTTTGGATTTTTTCCCCTTTAATCTTGTACAGACTCAAAAATTTTGTATGAATTAGAGTTATGATTCGTATATATAGATGATGTAACTCTATTATTTATACGTAATAAAATTATAGCATCTTCGCTGCCGTCGGCGTAAGCACATCGTCGAACCACTTAACCTACTGTTTGGTAGAGATAAAAATCAGATTTTTAGTAAATTTTGATAGAATATGATGAAATATGTGATCGAAAAATTGTTGAACACATAAAATATATAGTTAAAATTTATTGTTGACTTTAATTTAGATTTGAGATTAAAATCAAATTTTTAGTAAATTTTTATAAAAGTTAAAACAGTTATGGATCCCATGAAATATGTTATTAAAATTAATTGTTAATTTTGATTTAGATTAAAATTTAAATTTTAATCGATATCAAACAGGAACTAAATACACGTTCTTATTTCTTTATCGATTTCATATTCTTCTTCATTATTCTAATAGGATTGTCACAATATATTAGATATGAAACAATTTACTTAAATGATGAGAGTTGGAGTTGGAGCAAAAGTGAAGAAAATAATTTCTCCATTTTGAATAAGATTTTGCTCGTTTTCATCAGCTACACCAAATCTATAAGTGAAACCCCATTAAAAAAATATTATGATTAATTGTCTTAAAATGTGGTGGAATAAATTGTAATGGAAAATAATGCACTGTTAGTCGTTTTTGCATTTGTTGTACGTATTTGCCCCTTCGCAAAAAACTGTATTTGTATTTTCTGGCAGCTCTCTCTACCAAACCCTTGTGAGATGTGATTTGACTACTCCATTCTTACAAAATCTGTTCAATTCTCTGAATCCTCTCTTGTAGAGATGTAATACGAATGCTAAGGAAAAATGAAGAAAGCTAAAAGTTTTACCTGTACGAACCTTTTATAATCCTCCATCTTCTTTGTCGATGTTTTTCTTGATGCTGAATATTGTTTTGCAAATCATACATTTGTTGTACTCTGTTTTGAGTTTTAAATTTGATGGTAGCTATTGTATTTTGTTTCGTATTGCTTTTCTTTGATTTCTAGCACTTTCTTCTGCTGATTGAAGTTTTTTCTTAGGCTTAGTTTACAGAGGCATTTGATTTCATACCAAATCATTATTATATACAGTGAAATCTTTCCCATTAGGGTTCAGATTAATGTTAATTTGGCAGATTTATGAGAAAAGAGAAACCCCTATTTTTAAAATTCAAATTGGTTTGTTTTGGGATTTTGATACTATAAGCTAATTCAGTATTTTGGCCATCTCAACATTGCAATAAGCACTGTGTTTTGACTTTTTAGGGCTTTGATAACTGGTAGACGGATAAGGGTAGATCTCCAAATCATGTAATGGAAGTTTACTGCCTCCATTGGAAAGGTACTCTGTTTTTACACCACCTGTTAGTAGTTATAGTGGGAATTAGAGCCAACTGGATCATCAAATTTGCCTCCCTTAGGAGCTAGTAGTTCAGCAGAGTTAGGTCATCTTAGTCATGGGATGTCGTCAGGATTCAAGCCGATTTAGTCAGGATGTTAACATAATGCCTGACAACCCACCTAAGAATTTCGGCCACCGACGTGCTTACGCAGAGATTTTTTTCCCTTCCTGATGATATTAGCTTTCATAGTTATCTAGGTGTTGTGGGTGGATTGAATGGGCCTCTGTTTATCGATGAGACACAGGAGGACTTGCTCTTAATGTATCTTGACACGTGTAACTTCAATTCTTTGTCTGCAACTTTATTCCAAATGGACGAATCATCTGTGGCACCGGTCAACCCTTCAGCTGATAGCGTGGCTGCAGCTTTAAGTGAGAAGCCAAGAGTAAGACTTCAGCATAGCCAATCCATGGATGGGTTAACTACAATCGAACCTGAGATGCTCTTGCTGGATTTGGAAGAACCATCTTCAGCTGAGCCTAAGAAAGCCATATCTTCCGCTAAGCTTGCTCTCATTGATCTGAAGCGTGCAAAGAGGTGAGATTTCTATGTCAGTCTATTAACATATTTCCTGAAGCATGTTAGTTTCTATTTTGCGTCTTAGTTAACTGATTGAATGATTTGTGTGCTACTTTTAAGGCTTTAAAAACGAACCAGTTATGGAAATTCTGATGTATTTGTACTTGCACTGTATTTTATATGCTGGAATCTATTTCTTCTTCCTTTTTCTTATATATTCCTCATTTTTAAAATTGAAAATTGGAGTGTTAGGTGGTAGATAATTGCTACATTTGGTGATGTATATAATTGGTACATTTTGGCGCAGTATCTCCACATTTTTTCTTCTGGTTGATCTGATGCTTTTCTGAAATTTGCATGACTTCCTTTTCTTTGATCCAGTGTATGTTACTGCTTTATTCATATGAGGAATTGCTTGTTTCTGCATTTTTTTAGTGTTGCAGCATTTTTTTTGTGCTGATTATTATATGTTGGTATGTTTATTTATAATTTGGGCTATTTCGCCCAGACTATATAATGTGTTTCAATCAAGTTTTGTTAGCAATGGAATTTCCGTTCTTCTATCCATTGAACATAGGAATCCCTGCCATCTTGTGAGTTGTTGGTTTAACTAAAATAATTAGGCATATGATGTTGCAAGTTTGCAATATCTAATTATCTGAATGGTGTAGCTGCAAGTCAAAGTTTTCAATTATCCAAATGTTTCATTCCTTCAGAAATTCATCCTACACAATTATAACCAGACTTTGAATGTAGAATGATAGGATAACACACAAATGTTGACTTAAGATATCTTTGAGCCGAGGGACAGCATGGTACGAGCAGAATGTAACAATATGAGAAATCTTAAAAGAACAGATACTAACAAGTACAAACATTAGAACAACTTGAGGTTCTCGCTATGCTCAGAATGTCGAAGTTTTGAGGGCATATGTATAGGTTGCATTTCCCTTGATTAGGAAGGAGAGACAAAGAGGAAAAGAACTCTAATTGTGATTGCAGTCGATAAAAGTAATGGTAAATTCTCTTAATATGAATTGTAAACACAACGATCTTCTCATAGATGTAGCAAATCTTACGAAGATCACATGGGCATGTATTCTTCTGCATTTGACTATTATTCCACTTAAAAATCTATGCTAGATAAACTTTAATATTGACTTGACTTGTACGTAACTCCTCTGGTCATGCAAATGTACATTCGACTCAACACTTTTCTCCAAAATGAATGAGGAAGTAAGAATAAATTGAGGATGAGGCTACAGACAGTCGCAATACAGTTAACAATTTCACCAAATCAACAAGTAGAAAAGAGTGAAAAAGAAGAGAGGGAGATGGAGAAAGAGAGATTTGAGAGAGAAATAGTGTCAAAGTTAATTAAACAAAGCTGATTAAAGTAGGAAACTTAAAAAACCTATTTTAAGTGGGCAACCAACTAAGGAAATAAACCTAATTTATCACAAACTGGAATTTAAAAAACCTAATTAATTGAATTCGATTTGCGTCGCATGTAGACTTTAAATGTTGCATCCTTCGGCTAAAAAAAACTCAAGTTTGATGAGTTATGCTCATGATAGTCATCTAACACCTTTGAATTAAGTTGGTGAAATTTCGCTTCAGTAAAAGTAGCATCTAGGTGGACGATTTGTAGATGAAGGCTTGGCTCAAGTAAGATTTTGGGTGGTGGCTACTTTGAAGAATTGTTTTTGAAAAAATGACTTCTCATCTGATTGGCTCAGAAACCCGACAAACTGGTTAGAATTCAGAGCCAATTGAATTAACTAGACTGGGCAATTAATCAGTGAATTGTGTTGGGCGATCCACCCGTTTGAGGCCTTGTTCTATTAATCAAATGGAGATTATGGTAGAGACTTGTCCCTTTGACCTGTAAGATGAAAAGGGAGATCTTAGCTACTGAGTCATATAAATATATATAACCAAACTTTCGTATTTACAATCAACTACTTACTAAGAAATATTGGTTTTTAAATATTTTAATAAATATTCAATTACCCACCAGTTCAACTAGTACCCATCGATCTAACCATTGACCTGGTGACCTGATGCTTTGAGCGGTCTAATAGTCGGGACAAGTTAAAAAACTATGCTTCAAACTACCCACCCTTTTTGATGCATGCAGCTGGTCAGTGGAATCTTCAAGCTCTGATATCAATACCAAACTGATGATTAAATATGGCAGTTTACACTAAATAAAGTGTTAACCAGGTTTAAACAAACCTAATTTAAGTAGGTAACCAAGGAAATTAATAAACTTAATTTGTACAAAAATTGGAATTAAAGAAACCTTAATTAATTTAATTTCTTTTACGCTTCATGTAGACTTTAAACTCTGCATCAGGTTGCGTGTCAGAAAAGGAAATGTAGCCAATAGTTCTAGCCAACTAAATTGAGAAACAACTAGAAAATATTGAAAAAATGAAGTTCCTTTATATTTTGAATTTGTATCAGTGTATTTTGCTGTTACAATATGAATACGGTGAACGCTTTTTTGATAAAAGAGTTAAGTATTAATTTTGACACAGTTATGTGCGTATGAGATACATCACATAGATTGTTAGATGGATTGCCTTCGATACTAGAAAAATAACCTAAGCGGTCAATCCCTGGTGTACCCCAACTGAAAGGCACTAGATGGACTAACGGCAAGCGACATAAAGAAAGCCGCTGGCTCTATGTGTAAAACCTTGCGGTGGGAGTCTTTCTCAAATTAGAATAAAGAAAGTTTTTGAACAAGAAAGAAACTGGGAGCATCTAGAGATGAAAACATCTCAGAAATAGCCATTTTATTTGCTTATAGGTATTCTTTTCGTGGAATGGATGGGAAAAATTTAGTGTACTGTTGTGGAAGGAAGATAATGCCATAATGGTGTCATCCATCTACAGATGCTTCTTGTTTGTTCGTTTGTGTGACATTTTCTTTTAAGATCTTGTTAACATTGGGAAACCTCTTAGATGTTGTTTCCTTATTCATTGTGTCGTTTTGTCATGCCTTAACAGACTTGAATACTTGATATAGAGTTGGTTTTGCATTCCTGGAAGATTAAAAATTAAGGTCCAAATTTAGTAAGATTTAAAATTTTATGTACTTGATAATGATTGTTTAGCTATCATGTCTAATGATTGGTGTTTCTAGTTTGATCGTATGTTTTAGTTTATAGGTTGATGAATATGGATAGCATACATCTATCTATCTACTGCAACAACATATTCCTGGGTCCCCCTTAACTAAGGATGGGCATCTAGACTGCAAAACTGACCGCTCAAACCGACCCGTGTTCTAGCAATAAAAATTTAATTTTAACCTAATAAGTAATTACATACAACTTCTCTCTCACACATTCAATTCATTCTCCTCTCTCGCTAGTCTCTACCAAAAACAAAAGGAAATTTCTCTCTCATTTCTAATGGCGCCACCCACTGGCTGTGCCGCTTTCCGTCGCGCTCTCCGTTGGGCGATTTTCATACGTCGCACCACACGTTTTTCCCTCCGGTGCATGTCGTTTAAGTTTTCAAGGTAGTTTCTCAACCTGTATATTATAATTTTAGGGTTGATCTCAGAATTTTTAGGTTTTTAAATTTCTGAATTTTAATGTTTATTTCTGAACTCATGTATTTTAGTTTATGCTTGTTTACAATTAGGGTTAATTTCTGAGTTTTAGTTTATTTAATTTCATAGTTGCGTTGCGTCTTTTTTTTTTTTTGACTGTCTAGATTTTCTCTCTTCATTCTTTCTTTTTCTTACCGTTGCAGCTAAATTGATTGTGCTTTTTACAAGCAAAAACACAATTTCCAAACTCATTTGGGCGCAAGTTTAATTACTGAATCTTAGTTTATTTAATTTCATAGTTGTATTACATCTTTTTTTTGTTTTTTTGCTTTTACCTGTCTAGATTTTCTCTCTTCATTCTTTCTTTTTCTTACCATTGCAGCTAAATCGATTGTGCTTTTTACAAGCAAAAAACCAATTTCCAAACTTAGTTGGGCCCAAGTCCAAACTGATTTAATCAAACAGAACTGACCCAAGTGTGTTCGGTTTCACATTAATGGTGGGGTCGGGTCAGTTTGAAATACTAAAGCTGAACCAACTCGACTCCCGCCCACCCTCTGCTTAACGAGTGCGTATAATACAAAGCACCATACTGATTATGTGCTGCATATTTTGTTTGTTTCACAAATAAAGCAAATAAGTGTTACTTCCTCTGTCCCACTGTAATTGTCGCAGTTCACATTTGTAATTGAAAATACTAAATGAAACAGCATAAAAAGTTAAGTTTTCCCTGGAAAAGTTGACTACAATTTCATCAGCGATGGGTAATGTGGGGTGGGGCGTGTTGATCCGCAAAACAAATGGCCCGAGACTTCATTAAGCCACTTACCCAACTGTTTTTCCATTTGTTTGCTGCTCTTCATAGTTCTTCTAATGATAATATTGTGTAAGCTCTCTCTTTTCCTTTATTTTGGAAACAAATTACCTGCCTACGTGAGTATGCTTTGGGAATGGGTATTAAAGAGTCATTTGTTGCTGGTGTAATATGTGGTGCTCTAATGGGTAAGCATCATTAGATCACAATGTAACATTTATAAGCACTGGAATTTGAGATGATAGATCGATATTCTCTAATTAATTGAAGATGTTAATGGAGTTCCAATTAACTGCAAGTGAAATAAAGAAAGCAGACAGCCTTAGGCGCAAGACATTGCTGTAGGAAAGTTTTTCTAATCAAGTTAAGAAACAAACTCGCCACCAGAAGGCTAACAGATAAGAGCTGATTGCTGGAGATGACTTGGTTAAAGGAATCTGTGGGAGAAGGTTTTTGAACGATGATATGGTAGAATAGAATGGACAGGGATGGAGCCCCTTGGTCCTGTCCCTGTTGAGGGAGGGCCTACCCTGCTGGACTGGGCAGAAATGCCCAGTCCATGTGCTAACCTATTAACCCACAGCCTGGGTCAATTATAAAATGGCCAAAAGCCGCAAATTAAACCCTGATCTCTCTATCTCATCTCTGCAGAATTTCTGCAGATGGGCCAGAGTCGCACTACAATTTCCCTTCATCAACTTTTGCTTCTTTCTCAGCAGCCTCTTCAATCAAATTCCTTCTAACACATAACATAATTCCCTTGCAAAAAATTCGGCATACATTTTCCAATTTACTCAACAATTTCTTGTCTATGTTTTTCCAATAAAATCTCTTTGGCATTTCTTGTTAAAATTCATATTTCTCTTTTTATACTTTTAAGATTGACCATAAAATTTTGAAATATAACTTATTATTGTATGTTGTGGGAAAAATATTAGATTTGTGTTTTTCTTTTTCAATAGTATTTATGTGTTATTTATGTCTCCATTTTAAGTTTCAGCGACTCCTGTTTCATTTCATTAGAATCTATGATGACAGAAGTCTATTTGCTTGTATAAAAGGTATGGCAGTAAGCTGATTTTGATAGAAGCTACTCTATAAAATAATAAGATTAACAGAAAGTTGATTTTTTTTCGAACTTTGACAAATAAGACAGATTAGTGACTATATTAGCAATGATTGCAGTTTGTTTATGTCCACAATAGGTTCAATCAAGTTAATTCATGTTATAGTTTGGTGTTTATGCCTTGCATTAGTGGTGAAAGTAGAATTGTATTTCGTAGCATTTGTGCACATTAGTCACGCCCTCACTAGAATAATTCGTGGCTTTGTCCCTGAGAGTGGAGCCAAGGAGCTGAGTCTTGGAAGCTAATGAGTCTAAGGACAGGATCAAACTTAAAAGTAGTGAATGTGCATAAGCTTAAAATGAATGCTGCTTAAGAAAGCTAGTTAATCGACTGTTTGTTGCCAAAACATGGTTGACACAGTTTTTTGACCAACTGGGTTACACTCAGACGACATGTCTCTGTAAATAATATGGAATAAGTCTAAAACATGGTCAATAAAAGTTTGATTTCACCATTCTTATCGTTTTGTATCTATTATGTCTTGCTATAATACTAACTTAAATCATATATATTTGTATAAATAATATGGAACGATTTTTTTAACTTCTTAATTGTTAGAAATTACTGTGTACTATCATTTTTTTATTAGTATTTATGAAAATATTTGTGTGAATCTTAATAAATAAAAATATTTATAATAAATATCCAGTGCAACTGATAACTAATCAGTTGAAAAGTGACCTGATGACCAGCTACTTAGCAGAGCATATGGCTAGGCTGAGTCTGGTAAAATGTGCCATTCCAAACTTGCAAGAATATCATGGGTGGAATAATGTTACATTTTTCATTGGTACTGACTAATCTCCACTCACTTGTACTGCTGCTTTTGCTTCTCTCTATTGCTTTTCGCATGTTTTTCAGCTATTTAGCATCTGCTTGTTTCTTGCTTAGAGCTTTATTGCAAGAATGAGAGCATCTTTTGAAGCTGTTGTGTTCTCTCACATTTGTCTCTTGCATGTCATGTAATGGGCTAATAGACGGTCAGCCGCAATGTCAAAAAATAGAAAGATGAGGTACATAGCTGAGCTTGAAAGGAAACTCCAGGCTTTGCAAACGGAAGAAACGTACTTGTCTGCAGAATTGTTCCTGTTGCAGGTGATGTCTATTCTTGTGTAAAATCCTGTTAAATCTCTTAGTAAGTCCCCCCTTCCACCCCGCATATGCTTGCACATGCAAACAGACCAAAAAATTAACAAAACTTGAAAGAAAGAAAAAGGAATTGAAAATCTCCTCTTCCTTTTATTCCTTGACTGATTTAGAATGGCATTTTTATCCTCCAGGAGTCTATGACTCTGCTACCAGGAGGATGTCATATACTCCGCTAGCAAGCAGTTGTTTTTTCCTCCCTCCCATGTAATAGATATTGCCTGTTATTCACCTGGTTGACAGCATCACTTACTATTCTTTCCGTGTGCGTCGAAGATGAACGGGGCTAAGCAACTGCTGAAGCTGTGAAGTCGAACTTCGGGCGCAAAGACTCTCTCATTATGTTTTGTAGTAAAAAAAACAATAATAAGGCATAGCAATAAGGGAAAAGATGTAGTTTATAGGTCATAGTGCTTGGTCTCAAGGACTGATTTTTCTCCTTGCTTTTCTCCCCTCTTTATTCACTATCTTGCACCTATATTTATATATACAAGAATGATGTTATGTACTGACCTATTCTTTGCTTCTCCCAAACAGAAAGGTGCAGATGACCTTACTGCTCAAAACAGTGAAATGAAATTGGAGTTGCAAACATTGGAAAGACAACTGCACTTAATAGACGGTAAGAGTTTATCCTTAGCTATCTTTGTGGGAAGGTTTTGGTTCCAATCTTTCTTACCATCTTCTTCACAAGGAAGAAAAATTGAAAGTAAAAGGTGCAGACTTGAGATGACACTGACCTCAGAGTGTAGAACTAGGCTGTTTCAACTTTCACACTTTTGACCACTCTCTCATTTGAAATTTTGAAATTGTTCCTAAAAGTATATATATACTGAGTGTTGGTGATGCCTCCTGCAGCTTTCTAAACTGGGCTGCAAGTAAAGAACAGTGTGATCTCGAATATCCTGTGTTTAAAATACAAACATGCAGACATGATTTTATACTAGGCAAACTTACTAAAAGGTAGATTTTAGATTATTTACTGGTGCATCATCCTTCTCGAAGTGATAATGAAATCATTGAATAGGTGAATGATTTGTACTTCGTCAATGCATTGAATGCAATGGAATTCAATTCTTAGCCTTTCTCCAGAACTTTGATTTTATATTTGATTTGTTTTTCCTGGTAGACTCGAAAAATTCCTAAATGATGTTTTCTACCCTTCTTTTCTTCTTAAAAACACAGCACTGGATGAAGCAGTAAAGGAAGAGGTCCAGCATCTGGAAGTGCGGATGGGTCGATCAATTCAAAATGGCGAACCTATGATGAAGCTTCCTGCATCTTATGGAGCCAACCAGCAACATTTTCCTGACAATGACGATATGGATACATTGTTAGCTGTTCAACGATTTCAACAGCTCCATATACATTCTCCGAATCAGCAGCAACAATCTTCAATGCAGCCGCAGGCTCAAGCCAGAGACTTGAATCTAAGAGGTTATGTGCCATCTCCCATTCAAAAAGACAATGCTACTTCAGGCGCATCATCAGACGATTAGAATCTGGAACCGGTTGAGGAACTGGCTGTTGGATGGTTATAACTATGTCCAGAATCTTGTTGGTTTTGTGCTTTTAGTTAGTATGCTTATGTACATCAAACATAACATGGCTGTGTGCATTTTGTTGTAGTTTAGTTTACTGAATTGCAAAGATTATTATCCAAATATTGTCCTCTTGAGGATTGGTCTTCCATTCGACACTATTTTCCACCATCGTCTCTGCCTTTTACAACCACCGTCACCTCTCGACTCCATCACAGTTCGGATTTCTCTGATCTGAGACATTATACTCTTCTTTTCTCTTAACAATCATCACATTATCAATTCTACGGTCTGCTATCTTCATTCGTAATCTAAATTTTGTCTAGTAACGTAGTATGTTACTTGGAAGTATCAAATCATGTTACCGCCACCATCACAATGCTTCCCACCGTTGGCCACCGCCTTCCACCACTACCAATTTGGAATTCAACTTAAATAGAATTACATAGTTCGATAGCAAAAATACAAGAAAAATTAAAGCATGTATTTAATACAGAAATAGTTGATTATAGTTTGGAAAATTAAGTAGCTCATAAATCACTCTACTTGAAGTCTGCGAATAATGGATAATCAGTCCAAAATCTAAGAAAAAGAGTATTCCACCAAATGTCATAAATAAACTGAAAAGGAGCTCCGAAATTTCTCAATTTTCATATCTAAATCGATTTTTCGTCGAAAAATTTCGTGCATGGATCTACTAATTGTTAATCTGTTTACACTCCAAGGGGACGTAACCTCCTTACCCCCTACCCTACCCTACCCTACCCACTCAAATTAATCCGCGTGATTGTGTGAGAGTTCCTAATATGATTCTATAAATTATTTATTCAGCAATTTCCCTTGTACAGAAAATTGTTGCCAGAATTTTTACAGATGGCAGCATCTGTTTGGTTCTTTTGTTTTTGCCATTGTCAAATAGAAAATTGCCAAGTGTTATCTGTATGAATTCGGGCACCACTTTTTCTGTGCAAATAGCAGCTCTCTTTTTCATTATCTCATAAATTATGAAAACAAAATAATATTATTGTCATAAGCAATATCTTTTGCCTTTAACTTGACTCTTAATACTATATAAAAATAATTAAACAGGGACATAATCTAAAATTTGTAAATGGTGTTAAAGAAAAATCAATTTTTCATTTTCAAAATTGTTTGTACATATATTAATTTATAGCGAAAAATAAATAGCAATTGAGGTTAGACTGATGTAGTGTACTATTAGTATTTAATTTTTTTTTCATATCCAAACTTTTCCTTTTCTTTATCAATTATATTATTTGTACAATCATATTTGAGAGTAATAATTGACAATGTTGGTGTTGTCAAAATTCAAGCCATTGATTTAAAAAAAAAAAACAGTTTTCGAAATGAATGAATGTGATGTTGCCAATGTAAATTGTCAATTAATATTATCAAACTAGATTGTGTTGCTTCTACAATATAAAATGTTTCGTCGAATGTTCGATAGAATTACCTTGAACAATGTAAGCAGATGGATCAACAGGATCGCAGTATTAATTCGAGCCCATCGAATTCACGATGTTTCTTTAAAACGAATTTGCTGCCTTCAAAAGGTGCTAAAGGCGTCCAGCACTCGTTTCCCAAAATAGAATGAATTTCGTCTCCTACGGAAGTAGCACAGCAATCTGCAGGAGTTCCAACGAACTCAATGAAGTGTATTTACTTCGAAATGAATATCAAAACGAGAGAGAGAGGATAAGATTCAATGCAGAGAATAAACGCAATGAAAATGGTGTAATTTTTTCTGACTGCGGGGCAGGCTATTTATAGACTTGTTCGTGGCCATTCGAACAACCTTCAAGCCTTTTTAGAATAGTCGTCACTGTTCAGACAGTCTCCCAAAACGAACAGACAGCAAGGTTCGTTTAACAGTCGACTGTTTAGACAGTTAACAGTCGGCTGTTAATAGTCGGTTGTTTAGACTGTTAACAGTCAGCTGTTTAGACTATTAACAGTCTATCCAGAAATTTACTCGAAAAATAAGCCAACAAAAATTAATATCATTAATTATCCAAGAATTTGATTAATAACAATTTGGCCCAAAAATTTAAATAAATTTTGTCCAAAAAATTAATATAGTCCAAGAACCGAACCAAACCGACCGGACCGGACTCGGACTCGGACATGTGCTCGTGCCGTGCCGAGCCGAGCCGACAGGACGGACGGCGGCAGCAGTGCGCGCGTGTGGGGTTAGGACCGAACCCAATAGGATATAGGTCTCATCCCTTTGAAAGACTATTGGTACCCCTTGGGGCCCAAACCCAATTCCCAACCTTACACTATATAAACCACACAAAAGTTTCATAACTTTCGTATGTGGGACAAGTGTATGAGAATTTTTCCAGTAAATCAAATTCTTCACTATTTCATAGTTTCAAGTGAATTATTTTGACATTAAATATTTCATTCAATACTAAATAGTTTTCAATAAATAAATATATCACGTTAATCCTTTTAGGAGTAGAACGTGAATATGCTAGGTCCCGTTAAAAATAAGGTACGGATCCCACTGAAATTTGGGCTCAAAGTTGACCTATTTCACTAATATATAAACCATTTTCCAACAATCCCCCACATGAATGAAATGTCGGCATTTTTTTTCTCTACCAAACAACAACATCTGATATTTTCTTCGAAGTAAAAATTGAAGAAAACTGTATCGGGATAAGTAGCCAAGGACTTTGAACTTTCCCTAGTAAAATCTATCGGATGTACTTAGCCAATTAGTAGCAAGATGCTTTGAACAGTCAGCCGTTCGTGTACACCTAGACAGTAGAAGTCACAAAGTATCTTTCGAACACAATTTGTTCTCTCGTTTGTGTCCATTTTGGCCTGGACACCTCTGGTTCATGAGTGATTTTAGAGAATTTATCGTCATATAAATCTTTTAGAAGCGGCCCCTTCTCACCCACATATGTGATTTCCATAAAGAATATTCTGCTATATTCCACTTGGACGAATCAAGATATAGAAATCATTAAAAGCGTAACTTATCTTATTTCGCGACAGTTGTGCACTTTCTCATCATAGGAATAGGTAGGAAAATTTTTCCCAGTGCGTACTAAGTTTTTCACAGTTCGGTTGTCTCATTGAACCTAGATTTTGGGATCTCCAGTCAACTAGGTTGGGTTGCCACCATGAAAACTTTTTGATT
>CAIGRB010002374.1:0-10895 GCA_903798255.1 Fraxinus quadrangulata | reverse complement strand
TCCCAACCTTACACTATATAAACCACACAAAAGTTTCATAACTTTCCTATGTGGGACAAGTGTATAAGAATTTTTTTAGTAAATCAAATTCTTCACTATTTCATAGTTTCAAGTGTGTTACTTTGACATTAAATATTTCATTCAATACTAAATGGTTTTCGATAAATAAATATATCACGTTAATCCTTTTACGGAGTAGAACGTGAATATACTAGGTCCCGGTAAAAATAAGGTACAAGTCCCACAGAAATTTGGGCTCAAAGTTGACCCATTTCACTAATATATAAACCATTTTTCAAGAGATTGTACATGTGCCAAATTGATATTAATGTTTTATGTTGCATGAAACTATATTAACAATCATGTTACATTTACATCATGTGTTACACTCTGGTTTACATCATAGGTTACTAACCTTGTTTATCTCGTTTATTAATTGTGTGTGTAAATAAGTCAAGCAGTATTTTAGTATAAGTGCGCTATTTTTGCCAAAAATATAAAATGATATTTATTATCCTATTATCAATAAATTTTAGAAATATCATTTTTGTAATAAAGTTTGAAACAGGCGGACTATGCAACACCCATGGTGCAAGAACATCAGCAAGCTCAATTTAAGCACACACACGAGACTTTGAGTATTGGACACGCATAATTACGACAATCTTGTCGTGCCACATCACATGGATAGGGACAGTTTTATTGGAGGTCATGCATTTCTACTAATTAAATTTTCTTACATTTTTTCATATAATGGGTTCATTTGTGATTCGTCAATGATAATATTATATATTTTGTGATGGAGAAATCACCATTATTCTAGTGATTGGAAAGACCATGCACAATCTATAATATTAAATATTACATTATTTTTTTAACGATTTTAATCCTACTATAATTCAATTATTTTATTTTTAAATATATAATAAATATTACAAAATCATTGTCATGTATAAACTTCGTGTTATTAATTCTCAGTTAATTAACATTCACAATAATCTAGACTCAATGAATCTTGACTTGATGAATTTTGATCTAATGAATCTAGAATTATTATGGATGTATTTAATGCTATTCATGTATCTAAGAATATTAATGAGTGTTTAAATTTATGTATTAGCAATTAATTTTTATGTACCAAATGTAATATAAAAATGTTGATCATTTGTATTATTTCATCATCACAAAAAATTTGAATCATAGAAGTTGAGTTTTAAGAGTTTATTCTCTTAAATTTTTTTTTTTTTTAATTTGTTTGAAACTCATCAAATCTTTCCAACAAATTGATATCAAATATTACTTTTACAGCATTTATAAAATATTTCAGAATAACATTAAATACACGTTCAACTCTAACTAGTACAATCAAATATGTTTAGTACATAATGCATATGTTTGGCAAGTCTGAGATTACAATTTAAACAAAACTTGTGGTGGAGATTTTGTGAGTTTTATAGAATGTGAATTTAATAAGCAGGTAATAATTATGGATAGTTGTGAATTCTACGAAATGTGCATAAAAATGATAGCAAACAAAAAACACAATATTCTAGCACTCCCTATTCCTCTGCAAGGTCACATTTATCCAATGCTAGAATTATGCAAAAGCCTAATCACGAAAAGGCATTCGAAGGTGTTACACTAGTAGAGTAGTAGTCACCCCTCTTTCCATCAATTTATCCCTACAAATGCAAGCCACAACCACCAGCAATCTCATGATATCGAGACAATTCCCAATGACGTTGACATCTATCAGGTCTTTATTTGACAGCTTTAGAGAAGCAACTGCTCAGGGATTGCCTACACTCTAAGCAGTCGAGCCACCATGCAAGAGCCATTGTGTATGGTTCAGTGCTTCCATGGACAATTCACATTGATATATGCCAATGTTACAAACACCTGAGAATTAAAAAGTCGCTTTTTCTTCTGTCAGTGATACCTACAAAAGCTACTCCAGCAGTAACACATTTAATGAACGACTTGTTTAATATGCTGCTGTCAACGACATTAGACTGTTAAAAAACAAGTTTACTAAACAGCGTTGTCATTTGTTCAATAACGTGTATCCATAGAATTCATATAAAATTTGCTGTTAATGAACGTAACTTAAAAAGAGTATTCACAAATGTAACTATACAGTTAGAATTGGAAAGAAAAACAAGAATTACTACTAGAGAGAGAGAGAGAGAGAGAGAGAGAGCGAATGAGCGAGCATTCATTTTCCTTCCTTTATTCACAACAAAATATGCTTATGGTACACTCATATTCTATAACAGCTCTGTAAGAGGAGAACATTCTGAACTGAACATACTACATAGAGAGGTCAAATGGAGAATAAGAAAGTAGGAAGCTTTTTTACAATGCCCCACTTATTTGTTTCACAATCTTAAGTTATTACCATAGTACAAGTTTGAGGCATACAGGTGAATTTTCAACAGGTGTACACTTATAAGAACCATTCTCATTCTATTCACAATTAGACCTGAGTATATTTTAAGATCTGACTCACAAGTTGTTAATATGCGTCAGTCTTCTCTTGACTGCTTCATTTCCTGCACAAACATTAATATTTCATATAATTGCACCAAAAGCTGAAAATAACAGAAACGTGACTATATACTGCATTATGTATGAGAATAAAACTAAAATTTTCCACCTTCATTGGTCCATAAATCTGAAGATTCTGCACCAATTTTTATAGGATCAAAATTCACTAAAATTCTTACAAGATTCACACCATGTAACATTACAGCAAAAGGTGATTTATATCAGCGAATGCTGTCATTCACTAAAGAAAGACATAAAAGAAAAAAACAATGCATAGGCATACCAAGGGAGCTTGAAAGTATCTTTCCACCATCCATGTTTGGAGCAGTTCACGACAATTTTATCCAACCGGACAATGATCTCTGAAAATGTTGGACGTCCAACACAATCCAGATGGAAACATTCTTCGATCAACCTAGATATGTAGCACAAGGAAATAGAAAAAAAAAAGTTACTAAAGCTATTAAAGTCAATCAAAACCATAGAGCAAAAAAAAAGAATAATTTGTTTGGGGAAGGTAAAGAAGGGAAATAAAGTAGTTGTAGTAATCAAGTATATTGAACATTTAAAATATCAATTATCCTATTAATGAAAACCTCCCAGGGGATGAACTATTCCAATTTGAGCAAAATACAGTTCAATATCTAGACTTCAGTCACTTCTACTGAAATATACCTAAAGACCAGATGCAGATTGAAAAAGTAAATTATCTTTCAAAACCATAACTGGAGATGAATCTTCAAACTTAAAAGGGATTAGTATATGTCTCAATGTAGGCAAGAGAATTTATTGTTCTGCTTAACGAACACAGAAATTTGCCACGAGAGATTTACATCACTGCATCTCAACAAGAAAAAGGCAAAGCAAATACAGATAAATTAGGAAGAAAAATAAAAGAAAAGAATGAAATGACTTACTCTTTTAAATCCGGAGGGAAAGATTTAGATTTCATCTTGAGTGCCATTCTCTTATCATCTAAGCTCATCAACTTAGCAGTTTCTTCAGGAGACTTCGAAAATGGTGGCACCCCTTCCACCATCTGAATCAACATATACAGATATACGTGTGATTGAACACAGGAAGTTGATCATACATCTTGCGAAATTGCAAATCAATGGTATCATGATGGATCTAAAGGAACACAGGGGGAAAATGAGGAAGAAAAACAGACCTACGAGTTATCTTTTGCAGCGGAGAAATAGTACAAAGATTTTTCATAACATATTTAAAAGTATATTATAGAGTTTCTTACTAAAGAGAACTGAGTTGAATAATTAACATGCTTCTTTTAGAGAGTAAAGCAAACATGAGATAGTATACCGTTTGAAAAAAGAAAAATAATCTCAAAAAGATTTAGAAATATTTGATAAAATAATGATGATGGAGAAGTTATGGGCAGGGAAATATACTTGCTTGCATTATAATTTTCTCCATTGTCAAACAAAATTATAAGGATGAAAAATGTTACCTCATAAAGTATGAGACCGAAAGAGTACACATCCACACTTCTATCAAATATTTCATCTTTAAAAATCTCAGTTGCCAAGTACAAACCTACGTTTAAGGAAAAAAAAAATTGGGGTCAAACAGCAGTTAAGGACCAAACCTCTTCCACCGGCAGATGGAAAAATGTAAATTCAACCAGATTCCTCTAGCATATACACGATAATTATATCATATCATATCTTCAAAAATAAAAGAACTCCTCAAATGTATGATGCCACACAAGTAATTTGTGTACAAGCCTTACTTGTACGATCTATGGCTTCAGGTTGTTCTAATTTAACTTTGTCCTCTGAAACTTTGGATAATCTAAACACACCAAATCCAGCAACCTTTAACTGCCCTCCACAATCTAGCAAAATATTTCTGGCACCTTACCAAAACTTCAAATATTAAAAAGTGTATGCAAACATACAGCAAATTCAAGAATATATTTTTTTCTATATAAAAGAACCAACTTAAGCATTTAGTTTCCTTACTTTGGCTTTAAATCACAATGGATAACTGGGTCTGGTTTGCATTCATGGAGATAATTCATGCCCCTGTGAAGATGATTAAATTTCCCGAACCATCAGAATACAAACTAGACGGAATCAGCCCGCACCCAACCACACACAAAAACTCAACGGTAGAAAGAAAGAAGCAGGAGAAGAAAGGAGGATCATATGCAAATAATGAAAAATAAACAGCAATTCAACTTTTTATATTTTCCAGATATTATTTCAAGACCATAATTACCTGGCAATTTCAAGAGCAAATCTTAATGCTTTAGATAAAGATAGCCGTCCTTTCTTTTGAAGATAGCTACCTAGGTCACCCTGAAGATTAACCACATATATAAGCAAAGCAAAGCCATACAAATATGGAATTTATAGTCTATTCAATGCTTAGGTTAATCAACGCCATTGCAAAGAAAAAATCAGGCTAAGAATAATTTGATAATAGAAACCACCCCACTTCATATTCGACTCAGAAACTTCAAATGAGACTAAACAAAAAGGAAAGAAAAGTGGACAACCTGGAAATTTATTCCCATGAATTGATTGATAGTCTGCATTTGCCCTAAATTTAACAAATTCACATAGCCACATAAACCAATGATGACTTGCACACACACGCGCATATCCAAGCTCGCATTCGCCAAGGAAGAAGAATAAAAGCATGCCTGTGGCTATGGGGAGTACATATATTTATGTAGAGAAAGATGATTACCTTTGAATGATACTCCAAAACAATCATCATAGGTAAATTCTGGGTGACAGCACCAATAAACTGAACCACATTAGGATGTCGGACCTTTTCAAACAAAGTCAACTCATGCTGGAAAGCATTTCTGCAACATAATACATATAAAAAGAAATACAGAATGTGTAAACCATAAACTTAAACAAATTCAAAAACTAGTAATTGATAAGTGTGTCAACATGACAATCCCAAAAGACAAAATCAAACTTAATAGCTCCAGGGCTTACACAGGAATCAAGAAGAAACTGCTTAAGAAGAAAAACATGTATTATTAGTTATTACAATGACATGGGACTTGGAAATACCTTATTCCTTTACAATCTACTAATTAACCACACTCTGATTTGCAAGGATCTAGATCTTCTAAATACAATAGATTATTACATTAAAATCTCGAATTTACATTTACCTCTTTGTCAGAAACATTGGTAGTTTCACATTAGAGTTTCTGAAAAACACTTGATTATCGAGCAAGCAAATTCTGTAATTATAAGTCAAGTACTTAAAATGGAAAGGTTATGAGAACTCTGAAATAATCTTGACTAGGGATTTATCACTAAACAAACCAGTGAATAATGAGAGTTTCATATTCACGAATTACAAATGCACGTTACAGTCTATGATGCTGGCTCTAATTATAGTATGTAATTTCATATTGACATTAATAATTGAAATATGGAAGGGCAAATTCAAGCTAACATTTTTTGCAATCCAGTGTTCCACAAATAATTAGGTTTCTATAAGCTGTTAGACTTGTTCAATATCACCATCGACTTAGAGTTAACATTCAGGTGTTGTGAGACCAATAATAAAGATAATGTGTTCCAGTGAAATCAATAACTATGGCGGAATATCATTGTGCACATCTATTGACACAGAAATATAGACTAATGGAAACAGATTTGGAAAAGCTGAGTTCTTCTTGCGAGCAATAACATAGAATTTTGCCAAAAAGATAGATCTAGTTTTCATATCTTTTATCCAAACATCACTCTAATAGGACAAATAACATCGAACCATATTCACTCTAGGAATCGATAATGGAAAGGTTTTTCACCTAACAATTGGACAAAGTGCATTACTTATGTCAGGCTCGCAAAAAATGACAGAGGACGCAATGCTGCAATCAGAAGAAAAAAAAGGTGGGAAGGGGGATGCCCAAAAAAGGAGAAATTTTACATAAAAAAAAATTATTTTATATAAAAAAAATAAAATTATTATGTGGAATCGTTCTTTTTTAATAGATATTTGCCCAGCCTAATTTTTTTTAACCCCCTCTGGTCTGCCCCATGCTGCAATCAAAACTAGTCGTGTATGATTTCTCGTAACCCATAGGTCCAAAATTATTTGTATTAGAAGTGATGTAATTGTTGGAGGCAAAGGTGGACTTTAGAACTGAAGCATGCATGCTAGATTTCTCAAACAAAATATATTTCTTTATCAACTTGCTTTCTATTACAAATTGAATACAAATCCAAGAGTCCTATTTATACTTCAGTTAGTGCTCATACAAGAATCTTAGATCTAGCTCATTCACCATTATACACGAATGCATTCTAGATCTAATACAGTTGATGTTTGTTCTCGAATTTATTAATGCAATATATTCATGGTTCTTTTAGATTCGATGGCCTTGTTTTTTAACATTCACGAATCTGATTCAAAATCAATGTAGTACCACTTTCACAAGTCTAGACTAATTCTCAACGCACACTTTTTCTCCGTAAACATCTTATTCGCATATTAATTTATAAGCTACAAACCTAATCAGTTGGCATTTACAATAAAAGCATAAAGTAACAATCGGTTTCAGAATTCTCAGTAAACAAAGAGATGAAGAGAAGGGATTCGGAATATACATGCTTTCAGGGTCTTTATAGCTTTCCTTGTCAAGTATCTTAACAGAAACTTTTGTGCCATTCCATTTAGCGACTTGATATGATCCCTGACCAAAGTTATCAAAAATAAATGAACAATATAAAGGTCATAATTGAATTGATGGGGCACTACCGGAGTAACAACAGGAATAGGGGCGGCATGCATATTAGACAGATTCCAGTCAAATTAGTTAGAGGTGAAAGTAACAATAAAAATGCAAATCTGCGGATATCATAGTCTCTTCAATGATATAAATGATAGTTGCAAAGCTGACTTTCATCAGTAAAAATTTTCATTATAACATAGTAGAATTGAAAACTTGAATAAATGAATTTAGCAAGTAATAGATTAAGGCATTTGTAGAAGCAAGTGAAATTGCTCTCAAAAGTTTTGCCATAAAAAAGAAATAGACGTAGATAAGAGGAAATAGATCACACCTTAGAGATGCCATCGCTTTTCCGGATTTTAATGTCAAGTGGATTGAGCTCATATTCTGGAACTTCACGAGGATTTGCAACCACCATTGGCGTTTTTCTTGTTTTCTAGGAATATGGCATACACTTCCATGAGTGTCACTAAAGAAGAAAGAAGCTTTCCAACCTAAACCAGGATCATGTTCACACTTACAGGAACTTTAGCCCCTCGAGCCTTCAAAATATTGTAAACTTCAACATTTCCATAATACTTTGCATCAGCAGCAGCCTGTCACAATGAATTAACTTTTACATGAAAACATATGTGCAAACAAGTAAGAAACCGACAAGAGTTAGAAAGATGGGGACTGGTATTTCCTGCAATATAAAATCATATGACTATTTCTGCAACATGGTTTGACAGCCCAAAAACAAGAGGAAGCAAGAAACAGTACACTTAAGTCCTTTCTTAGTCCTTCATGTCCATCATCCAGCTGATACATTATATCATGCCTCGTGTCTATGGTTTATAAACTAGTGTCCATTAAAACTGCCATCAAAACCAACTTTGTTCACTAGGTGAGTTGAGGAGTGACAATACTCCATTTTTCAGTTGCCTAAATTTAGAATTGACAGACTTCCTAAATTTATGTTCATGTGCATATATTAATCCTGAAGTCGTCAAAACTGACAAGAGAAGATTAACCCTTTAGGCAAAAGAAAACATAAAGTCTGGCTTAGGAGCCCTAGCCATCCCACAAAGCATAACATGGGGTCCTTTGGAAAACTGCAAAAGGTTCACAACCAACCTAGCCCAAGAATCGGTGCCTCCAGGTAGTTTCGTATAGATTGTTTATGTTGCTTCTTGAATTCAGTGAAGGCCTACTTGAAATGAAAAGAAAAACAAGATCTATGTAGATATAGGGCCCAGGTTGCTGCATTTGCTTCAAAACTATAAGGGTTCATTGGAGTGGATTTAAAATCTCTTTGTTTTCATGGCAAAGGCTCAGAGATACTACTTTTTCCATCCACAAAGCGCTTCCAAGTCCCCACTTTCCCATTTTCTAAAGGAATAATCCTGAAATTTAAGGGATCAAATACAAGAAACTTTATAGATTTATGTCCTTGTCAATATCATCCTTATCGCAAAAGCAATGAGTTGGTTGAAGCCAATTTCTCCAAAGACCCATTTTCCAATTCTTCATTTTGTATCCGTGATTGACAACTTTAACCAATCCTTATGTTAGGTATTTGGCAACTTCCTTAGTTGGGAATAAGATGGTAAATCATTTATATGGTGTTTCAAGGTGGATTATGAGTTTCATATTATCCCCAACATTAGGATCCATCATCGCCATTGTTTCTAGATATCTAAATTAATCTCAAGCTTGGTCAAAAGAAATCAACACTTGAAATTATTTCTTCAATTTAATTGAAATTTCAGTTTTTTTACATTTCAAAACTAAATTATTACACCACGTGTAAACATATTGCTCAGCCATAACACATAAACATGTTACATCTCAAAACAACAAGGAAATGAGATAATTCTTTGATAAGAACAACAAAAACAATAGGTATATATCACTAATAGGCTATAGAAACATAGTATCCCTGCATAATCAAGGTGCCAAATGTAACAAAAATGGACTTTCAAGGCTAAATCACATCAAAATTTCACAATATTAACCAATATAAAAGAATGTCCTGAACAACAATACCAACATTAAACAATATCCAGCTTTGACTGTTGCCCCCATTATTCTCAATATAATGTCCTTAAGAAAGCAAAGAAACGGGAACGAACTCACAAAGTTAGCACACAAATGCACATTACAAGAAGTAAAATGGATGAGCCAAATAAACTAAAATTAGGCTAATAACAATAAAATAAATCTACCGTGCTGCCCCATCGATCGTGGGCATTAATATTCGCCCTCCTACTCAACAAAAGCTTGACAACCTCAACATGACCCTCGCAGGCTGCAATGTGCAAAGCAGTCCTCCCATCCAAATCAATGCTATTGACATCAATTCCTTCATCAAGCAAATCCTGCACACCCTTGACGTCACCTTTGCATGCCATTGACAGCAGCTGCATCGTGGAATCCAAATTCTCCGGAACCGTCAATCCATCATCCTCCGCCAATGGGCCTCTCCTAATTGGGTCCATGGATGATTGCCTACCGAAGCTAAACCGGAAATTATTCCGCTTAGGGTCCATTGAATTCTGCCTCTGGAAACTGAATTTCTCGCTCTTCTTGAACGATCCTGTTGACAATTGGCGCGAAATCCCGCGCTTTAATTGGGCGGCAGCCTCCATGTCGGTTGGTAAATTCTTTCAGTTCTAGAACAAATCCTTTAAGCGATTTTTCCGGGGCTTGCTCCCATTTTTTCGTACAACGTGATACGATCGATAAACCTCGGATTGTGATCGAGAGCAGGGAAGAAGCTCTCGATGGCGAGGATAGGAATGGATCTGAGTGACTGAGGAAAGTAGATAGAGATTGAGAAAATGTTTGTATTTTATTCCACACAATGGCCCGGAAAAGACGTTACTGCATGTCGTTATTTTGTGAAAGAAATCCTCTGCATTATGCAATTATTAGAACGATTGTACTTCTCAGACATTTTTGCCCCTGACTGCTTGTAAGTAGGGATAAGAATGGGCGAGACCGTCTCTCTTATCTGTTAGGCTTTCTAAGATGCAGTCCAATTTGAAATAATAAATATATAAAAGTCGAGGGAATATGGACAAGATCATTATGTTCCATTCCTCTAGTGAGACAAAATTTTAAATGAATAAAAGAAATCAAATATTTACTTGAATCTAAAATCGTTATATTAACAAAAAACGATCAATTTTTCCTCTAGGGAGTATTTGATTTGATGTTTGATAAGAGTGCTAATATTTGATTATTCCAAGTAATGTGGTTAGTTTATTTATATTTTGAAAACAAAGTCAAAATGTACAATGCTTTGGAAGTGAGAGATTGATGGAAAACACGTGTAGAGGATTTATTGCTCAATTGGCTGACAACATAATGTGTGGAGTTGGATCTCTCCAAATTCTCTTTATCCATTTGAGTAAAAATATGGTCAAATGTTGGATTTCTTTTCATAATTACTTTTGCTTGAAATTATCACCCCGTCTCCCAAAATTGTTGTCAAATAATCACGTGAAATAATGAAGAGTTTAAATTTGAGGGGAGACAGTTTTATCCTTCTGGTAAGGTAAATGATCGTAAATACAGCAATGCCGTCTTTCTTACTATCTCAGAATGGTTTGAAGTGATCGTATATATATAT
>CAIGRB010002371.1:0-59382 GCA_903798255.1 Fraxinus quadrangulata | reverse complement strand
TTAATTCATGCATAACAAACAAGTAAGTCATTGTCATTTATATTTAATTGGGCCTTTGTTAAAAAAAATGTAGGCCCATAATTACAAAATGAATTGAACTTGAAATTGTGAAGGTTGCCTATCCATATATGCAATAATGTCTTTGCAAAAACACAAGCAAAGCAAAGTTACCAAGCCCTAGGCCCCTCCCTCTATCTAACAGTGCCGACGCACGCCACTCAGTGCCAACTTGATGCTTGTGACCTGCTATCGTCGACGTCGTTTCTCCACCACTGTCTATCGCCACTGACTATGACTCTGAATGTGAGCCTCTCTTCATTTTCCTTGTGTATCGAAACAAATTTTCATAATTTGTTTATAAAAGAAAAATTAAAAATCGAGATCAAAACCTTTAATTTTCCTTCTAGAAATGTAAAAGAAGACTTAGAACTGATTTGAGCATAAAATTTTGAATGAATTTCTCTTTCTGTTTTCTCATTTTCCCTTTAATTTGAATGAATAGTGGTATTATTCAATATTTTAATTGGGATAAAGATAGTAAATAAAATGTAGACTCGATCATTTAGTTTTGGGTGTGCGTGCACCCTAGTTTAGTAGATGTAGAAATATAAATGGACCACCAACACATGTTGATTGGGATCAAGCAAAAGTATTTTTTAGTTTCTTGAGGACTTTCTATTAAATGACTTTAAAATTTAGCGATTCGAAGTATGTAACTTCTAATTCTTTCTTTCATGAAATATGTGAAATTCATGTAAAGTTGAATGAATTAGCTAAAAAGTTTAACACTTTGATGGAAACCATGGCAATTAGTATGCGGAAAAAATATGATAAGTATTGAGGCCATGTTGAAAAGTTTAATCAGTCATTATTCATTGCAATAGTTTTTGACCCAAGATACAAGTTAGAATTTCTTAAAGTCGGATTTGAACTTATTTATAATGTAAAAATTGTAAAAATGTTGTTAAAAGGTGTTGAAGAAACACTCCACAGGTTATATGCATGCTATGAAGAAATGGCGACTCCAATCAGTTCACTATTATCTTCATCAAAGGTGGCTACAAAAAATAGCACTACGTATGCAAAACATGCCATCTGAGAAGAATGATTTGGTTGGTCATTTATCTAATCGTTGTGAGGATTTGACCGATCACAAGTTTGACATATTAGTTTGGTGGAAATTGAATACATACAAGTACAAAATTGTCTCTAAAATTTTCAAAGATGTATTAACAATTCAAATATCTACGATCGCTTCAGAGTCGACATTTTCCACGAGTGGTCGGATTCTTGACTCCTTTAGGAGTTCATTGAGTGAAAAAATGGTTGAGGCCTTAATATACACAAAGAATTGGTTACATAACTACAATGAACCTATAGTGCTTCGTTAATATTTGGGATGATGTAGAAGTATTAGATGACTCTGAGAAAGCTGTGGAAGGTGACATTTATTTTCTATTATCAATTTNAAAATCGGAGAGCTTTTTAAAGGTATTGATAGTCGTGAAGAACCTGTCAAGTTTGTTCAAAAAAAAGTTAGAGAACAGATTATAAGGTACTTCATGTTGTCTGAGTTACCATTTCGACATGTGGATGATGAAAGTTTTCAGTTTTATACAGGATATTTTTTTTCCAAAATTTGTGTTTCCTTCAAGGATGACAGTGGCAAGAGATATATATAATTTGATATTTGCATATCATACAGAGGTCGAATCATGTGTTACAATAGGGGATATTGATCCAATTTTTATCAAATGAGGTTATTACTCTTGTACTTATTATGATATTATTGCTTGTAAAATTTGGAGTGCTTGTTACTAGATGCTAACTTGATACTATTTTTTTGTTTATATATCGAATATTAGTCAAATATGAATGTAATTTAACATTTAACATAATTAGTTATTGTATCAATGTATATGTTAACTTGTTTTAAATATATAACTATAATATTGATAGGTAAACCGCGGATTAAAACCGAACCAAACCGTAAATAATGGTTTGGTTTGAAAAAATTTCAAACCGTATGAAATGATTTGAATTGAAAATATAACACAAATCGTCCAAACCGAATCGTGTTCACTTCTAAATCATACATCTATTCTCATTTGGTTCCACCATTGAACTCAACTACTCAAGGAACCTCTTGTTCGTCCTAGCCCTTGATGGTTAGTATTTGCCTTTTTACGACCGTTGCTAAATTGGGCCGGCGACAGTGTCGGACCTACACAAACCATAAATGGGCTGTCTAAATTGTGACTTGGGCAGATTACAAAAGAGGCTTAGTAGCAACGAGACAAATACAGGCCACATCAAGCCCAAAAGAGAGAGGCCGAGAAGTGACAATCCTGTACAAGGCATTAAAGAGACCGTTACAAACACAAATGGCCATGTAAAATTTCCTCTCTTTCTATGGCTAAACATAAATATTTGCATTATGGCTGAAAATTGAAAAAAAAAAACAAAAATTGTGTAATAGTATATTCGCATTTGTAGAAGGTTCATATTTGTTTGAATATATATTTGTCATCCTTATAACTAGAGTTGTACATTGGATTGTTCTTGATTAGAGCTTGTTTGAGCCCCTTTTTTTATAAATATATTATTGGAATAATATTTTGATGGGAAATGTGTCGTTAAAAAATAAGAAAAAGTTTTAAATTTGCATATAATATTATTTTTCGAAAAATGTGGTTGAAAATTGAAAATGATGAGAATCAAACAAGGGCATGTCATCGTGTTCATTAAGGTTAAATTGCACACCGCTACTCTCCGAGCACAAAAATACTTAAAAGAAAATGCATAATTTTATATTAATCAAGGTTTAAACTAAATAAGTTATACAATTTAAGAGTAATCTAATTTCTATCTTAGTGTGAATTAAATAATTTTTTGAACTTTTTAATGAAAAAACTATTAAAATGTGTTTAAACGTAAAGTTTTATTTAAAAACAAGTTCGCCTTACTTTTAAGAAAGATATTTTAAAAGAGGATCATGCTACATTGCCAGAATAATTGATATAATATCACATATCACTTTATCATTGAACTGTTTAAAATAAAGTCATATTTTCTATCAAATCACTAACATTATTCTTCTAACAAAGTGATTTAACCTAACAATAGTCATATAGCTAGTAATGGCGAATTTTTAATTATATATTAACCTTTTTTTCTTTTCTTTTTTGAAACACATGAGATGTTTGTCTAGTTGAAAATATTTTAATCATCGTTGATTATTCATCGATTCATTTCGTTTAGTTGCAAATAAAGCTTAACTCGATTTTTTTACGAGCGCGAACTTTTCATAAACTAGGCTCTCACCAACCAACCGGTGACCTATTCGATGTCATTCCCGTCCCTTCCACGAGCTTACATTCTCTACGGATCAAAAATCTTTAAAAAAATAATGAACAAACAAAACATAGCCATCAGAAGTGGTACAATCTCCCATGTCTTGTTTTTGCTGTCACTTCCTATTGTTTTTTTAGTGCACTTTGTCTCTTGACGACAAATTAAGCCACAATCATTATTTTAAAATTAATTAATTTTTATGTTCATTTTTTACAATATATTTATACAATAAAATATTTTACACTTAAACACATAACTTTTTTTTTTTTTACTTTTTAACCGTATATTTTCTTAAAAAATCACTATTTAAAACTCAATTTTTTAAAAATAATGACTATCAAACGGGTTAAAAAAACTATGCCGCGCACAACTCTCTTCACTTTATATAAAACAAAGGCACCGCACGTCTCATGCCGCAAATCGCATATTCCATAGAATCTACTCTTTGGAATTATAGTGCACACATTAAAATACAAGTTTTCTTTTGTTATATATGCCAATTTTGTGCTGTCAATAATTTATTTGTCCACTCCAACTACTCCCAATTATGAATTTATGAAAACCTTGGTGAGTGAGAGACGAGTCGGAGAATATCATAGGCTTTAGAAGATGAGAACAAACTCCTTGGAGAGTACAATAGTAATTTTAGACTGTTCAACTCACATAAAGATTATACAAAATGAACATAATTAAAGAGTTAAAATAAGTAGTGAAATGTAATGACGAAGTTAATTTACTAATCAATTCAAAGAGTGAAATAGAAAGCTCTAATGAAATATCGGTAAGGTATAAATAGGGTCTCGTCTTGAATCACGTTTAAAAACACGTGTGATTAGAAAATGATCGTATTACTCCAAAAGAAAAAATAGTAGTAATTATTACTACCTCAATGTAATAAATGTGGACATGGTTAAGCTTAGCAATTATTGTAGACGAAATCTTTTTACAATAAACGAACTCTTAACTTAAAAAATCTCTAAAATTATATCGAGAGAAAACTATGAAGTGGCAAATTAATTTCACAATGGAAACAAATTGTTAAAATTTGATGCTATAATCTATTAGCAGACACCTTCATCTTCCAACCTTGACTGGAAAAGACTTCCGAAAAGGAGAAAAGCCGTGACCTTGCAGCCAATCGATTCAATGCATGCTCGACTAAGATTATGATAAATAGATTTTTATGTAAGTTAAAAATAAGTAAATTACCTCAATATTGAAAGTAACAAACTCCTCTATAAATAACTGCCAACACGCCAAAAAGTTCTTGAACTTGCCATCATAAAAATCTCCAATCTACATATACACTCACTGAATTTGAATTCCCGCATAGAAAAAAGACAATAAGAAGAAGCCCTTTTCGTTTAAGAAAATCTTGATGACGAAATTTGATAGAAATGAAGAAATTAATGGCAGTGACATGTGCAGAACCATAGAAGTAGCGGTGGTGGAGTCCTCACCACCACCACCACCATCACCGTCACCGCCACTGAAGCTGTCATTTTCCGGTGATAATTGTGAAGTAGATGAGCTATTTCTTCCACCTCTCAATTTTGCTATGGTTGATAATGGCGTTTTTAGGTCTGGTTTTCCAGACGTGGATAATTTCTCATTTCTTCAATCACTCAATCTCTGCTCTGTCGTGTAAGTCACTCAACACTTGGTTTTTTTCTTTGTATTTTGACGCATGCGTATGATAAATACAAACGTTAATTAACGATTTTAAGGTTTTCTGTGTAGATATTTGTGTCCCGAGCCTTACCCGGTGCCCAACATGGAGTTTCTCAAGTCGAATGGGATTAAGTTATTCCAGTTCGGGATTGAAGGATCTAAAGTAAGTCAATCTTTTCGATCTACCAAAAAAGAAGAAGGAAAAGATCATTGTAAAGTGGTTTCTAGAATTTTGCCTACTTTTGAGGCAGCAAGATATTAAGCCAATATCAGTTATATTATTTATCCAACAATATAAAGTTATTTTCATAAGATCAGTAAAAATTCAGTTTACAAGTATACACCAGTTTGTTTTAGGATTTCAATTATTCTGAAAATGATTCAAACATGGAATTACTTCCAAAAACACACTTCAAATTGATTTCTAAGATAAGCCCTTCATCTTTGGAGAAAAAACTTAAATGGAAGCACACTTGATGGACCAGTTACTTAAATCATGACAACGCAGACTTCGAGCTATTCAAATCAAGACACCTCGAAGTGAGAAACAAAGTGGTTATGTGATGCCGAGGTGTCGTGGTTTGGTGTGTGCATATAGGTCCTACTGAAGCTTCTCTCGCATGTTTGATATGCTAATTCATTTCCTTCTATATATGCTAACTTGTAAGGAAGTAAAGAAAATGTCTTTTCGCCAGATTCTATGTATCCGAATTGAGTTTCAACTCGGATGAAAATTGCAGCTAATGCATAATTTCAATATATAACAAGATATTGTTTTGGGATTTTTTTCACTTGTTAGAACAGTGATTCCTCAAGCACTCGGGAGGAATTTATATTTCTCGTGCTTCAATTATTTTCCGCCTGAATTTGATTTCGAAGTTGCATATACAGGAGCCATTTGTGAACATACCCGAGGATAAAATTCGTGAAGCATTAAAAGTTGTCCTTGGTACCTTTTTTATCATACTTCCCTTCCATTGAATGTGATTTATGTGCGAGTCTTCTATATGGATTTGCTAAAATACATTTTTTCTGTACAATTCAGATGTGAAGAATCACCCTCTATTGATCCATTGCAAACGAGGGAAGGTAAGATATTTTCAATATTGCCTTGTCTCCCTAAAATTGCCTTGATTAACGATGTTTTCTGTTTCTTAATTGTTCAGCACCGGACTGGTTGTCTTGTGGGATGCTTGAGAAAATTACAAAGATGGTGTCTAACTTCGGTTTTTGATGAGTACCAGCGCTTTGCAGCAGCCAAAACACGCGTTTCGGATCAGAGGTTTATGGAATTGTTTGATATATCGAGTTTCAAGCACCTACCGATGACATTTTCAACTTCAAAGACGAACAAATAATTAGTAGATGAGAAGTAGCCATCTCGAGTGTGGATTAAATTCGCGGGAAAGTGATTACCCTAGAAATGTGTTTCGTTACTGAACCCATAATCTCGATTTCGATACTAGCATGAAGGATATCCCAACCTTCCCAGCGCCGTTTCCTTTCCTAAACAGTTTCTTATTTACGTACAAACATGTTTGAGTTTCTTTGTTATTTCTAGATTCTAGTCAAAATAGTAGCAAGGTTAAAGGTTATTCGTGATAAATAACAGCACTCTCTCTTTTTTCGGTTCCATCGGGATTCTTACTGCCAACATTTTCGAAAGCAAGGCTGCTCCGAAAAGGTTTTTGCTTCGGTGATCCTGCTGTTCTTTTTCGTGTTTAGATGTACGAGGTTGTTTGTTATAGAAATCGAAGTTCATAATATATAGTGATGATCTCCTGTCCACAGTGGATATGAGTTATTATACCCACTGTGGTTGTTGTCACGAAAGTAGTGTAGATATAACGTGATAACACCAGATGTTGTCACATCCACAACGATCATAAATTATAATAACTCTTATCAACTACACGTAGGATCTAAAGCAAGAAGAGAAGAACTTAGTATATTTGACCATAAATTATAGCTAAAAACATTGTTTACCACTATTGAGACTTGAGAGACACATTGAGTGACCAATTCATAGGGAATATTCACTGGGATATCTTATTTTGTGGAAGAATGTGCCAATTATGTGATACTGATTCTATAGTGTTCCTATTGCAAATATACACTACTTGGGGTTTCGATTTTGACGCATTGTGAGGCGATAACACAATCGACGTTGATTTTGAGAATACTAGCAAACTCAAGTTAAAAATTCTTCTTTGATTTCACCACGAAACATCGAATAAATGACAGGAAAAAAAAAACAAAAACCTTGAAATATTCAATAAATTTAAGCCAAGAACAGAAGGTGCGGCTGAGCTTAAAACCTAAATGCCAATCATAGTAAAGTTTGCCTTTCAAGTATTTATTGTTTAACCAAATTAAGTAAAAGACCCTAGCTAATAACATGGCATAATTAAATTAAATAAATAAAAAGGTTCTAAAAAGGGTTGAGCATTGCCTCTAATGGGTCACATCATTCTTGAGAAGAATGTTTGTTGGAAATATGAAGGTCACATATAGCGCGCGACAAGTGATGGTCTTATTCAAACTTTATTTAAATAATTGAATTGTTAGTAGATTTTTAGCTAAAAATTTAAAATCGAACTTATACGGCAATAGAAAAGTGACTAACGATCTTGATTTGAGGGGAAAAAATGAGGTTAAAGTATTATTAAGACTCGTGATTTTAAGATTTCAATTTTGCTTATCAAGTTCTGATAACATATACAATCATGCAGTTCAATTTATTCCATCTAAGTTTATGGTTATGGATCTTAGTTAAACTAAAACATGTGTATCACCTTTTGGTCTCAATACAATTCACAAATCAAACAACTACTGGCAAGATAATGAAAATATAGCATGCTTGAGTCAAAACATGAAAATTATAATTGATTTCTCATATCTAGACAACATTTTTGTCCTTGCTGAAAGTTTAGTTCGTCATCGAATTGCAAGAACACATAGCAAATTAAAACATCATTGGTTGTTGAAGCAAATAGAACGAAAGATGAAATTTGAAGGTTGGAACTCATAACACGAACTCCAAAGATCAAAGCTATATCTTCTTCTTCAAACCATAACCCGAAAGCACTTCTTATGTTCTATATGTTTCAATGGAAGATTGTGTAACCTCTTTAATGTTTTAGACCTTTGCCTTGTATAGTTGGGTCGTGAGAGTCATGTTCATGCCCCACTTTTCCTCACCAATCGAATAAATCAACCAAAACTCGCGTGCAAAGAAATCCTTCTCTTTTCTATTTTACCTTTCGGTGTAACCTTTAGATCTAGCTTATTTTCACACCTTAATGCATCCACTTCATGTTTTTGCACAACTTAAAATTCTTCATCGAAGACTGGCCCGCGTGCTATAATTGTCATCTAAATCAAACACCAGCGTCAATTCAATCCACCCACATATTATGATGGAAATGTTATTATAATCATCGAATTCGTCCTCTGTGCACTCCACCACCACCACACTCTCACGAGACCATAAGAACCACAAAATTGTTATTTCATTTATGCATACAGAGCGAATAGCAAAATTTGTCGACGTAGTTGTACATCCTCGTCCTCGTCATGTAATATCATTCTGACCTAGGCGTCGAGGTGAACAAGATGAACACGAGATCAACACTGATAGCACATGCAAGTACCGGTTGCAATCAAAGTCTTCGAGTTTTTTAATTTAATCATTCACCCGAACATCGCGACAAAGTTCTTTTTTTTTTTTGAAAAGCATCGCGACAAAGTTCTTAATAAAGTTTAACCACAACTGACAGTCTAGGTCTCTCTTAAGCTTCTGTTTGTCTTAAGTTCAAGGTTTAAGTTGGTTCTTCTTCTTTTAAAAAACTTCCCAAGTCAATCAATCAATCAATAAATAAATCGAGGTAAGGCATGTTCTACAAGCTGTATTTGTTTGATTTCGTGATTTAAGGGTTCTAAATTTGAGATGTAGATGAATCTGGACTATTGTGTAGTTAAATGGACAATGATCAAATAAGATTCAAAACTAAGTTGGATAAAAACACGATCTAATAAGATATAGTTTTCATACGTTTAACCATTTTTTAGACGACGAGTCAAACATAAGTTTATCAAATTCATTATTTCTCCAAGTACACGAACATCCAGGCTTTCTTCGTTTAAATGCATCATGTAGCATCACATAAATTCTAAAGAATACGATCAAATTAATCAAAAATGTATGATCTCCGTTACAAAATTTAGTCGCTACCAGTAACTGTACATATCAAGCTGCAAGGACCAAAACTTTAATTGTACCTTGACTGTTGGCAGCCAACATAGTGGGACTTCCACTTTTCCAGCACAATGCACTGATAAAGTAAGATCCTGCGTCTTCATCAGTTTCATCCAAACCGGGAGAGCCAAATCTATGAGATGTCAAAGGTCTAGCGAGAGCCTGAGTTTCCAAAAAGTAACAAAAAATAAGAAAGAAACTCAATTCTCGTCTGCAATATCATTCATCATACCGTCTAGTACGAAGTGTCAAAATTTACGCAATACGTTTTATGTTGTATCAACTAACCTTATGGTAGATGCACACTTCATTTGTTTCACTGCCACAAGCAAGGAAATCATTGTTTACTGTAAGACCAACAAAATTCTTCTCGTTTGTGTGCCCTCTAAATGTACGAACCTGAAAACATAAATCTCCAATATATTCCCAAAAATGATAAACATCTAAAAAGAATGTAATTGGCAATGAATATTTGCTTCCATTGATGGTTATTGCCGTTCGTATTGAAGTGCTTAATGAAGAATATCTGTAGTCGTGAATCTTACAAGCAAATTTTCTTTGACATCCCATAATCGAAGAGTGCTGTCAGTTGATGCAGAAGCAAGCTCATTGTTGGACAAAAATTTTACATATGAAACGGCCTTTTTATGGCCACTGAACACGTGAATTGGATGGCAGGTGTTTCTTAAATCATAATAGTGGATGTGATGGTCTGCAGAGCCAACCTGCATAATATATTACAACGTATGCTCCCAATCATATCTTATTTCAAAGAAAATAAAAATGACAGATAAATAAGTTGTGAATTCCTGAAGCAGCAGTTTCGTAATGGATGTACTTCAAGGATGATACCTCATGTCTATAGTAGTCTACTGCTTTTGCTTTTCCAAGTTATTTCTTTTGCCTCGTCCTTTTTCTTTTGTCAATTAATGAATAAAATCGTGGCAATAATTTTATCAATCTATTTGCCATAAAATATTTCAATCAATTACATGACACTAATGCAATTGCTCCTATCATATAAATATGCATCCAAATTAAAATTTGAAGGTGACAATCAGTTTGATAGCATAGCAATTGCTCTTCCAAAAAATATCAAGAATTCACTGCGAGTCTCACAGACCTCTATCACAATTTATCCACAGGATTGGACAGACAACTCACATAGCTAAGAAATGAATGCAACAAGATTCATGAGCATGTACATATATAGATCACTACTATGGATAATTTCGATCGCCTACTTATATGCCTTCACAAGAAAATTAGGAAAATATTCCACAATGTTGAACGGTTACTATGTCTATCTGAACAGCCATTATGTCTATCATAACCCCTTTCCAATTCCGCTCCCACCAAAAATAAATAACTGTTTAAACAGGGAGCAAGAAATAGATTTTTACCGCAACATATAGGCTAGACTCAGGATTATATTTTACACAGCATATATTAGCCTTCATATCAATGTTGAGGACGCTAGTTTCTTGCTTTATGCACCATATTTTGACCTGGATTTGTAAGAAAAATAGATGGCAATCATTGTTACAAGGATGAGAAGTCATGGAGCTGTTGATCCACCAAAAATGTATATAACAAAAAATAAAGTTGAATGTACAGAAAACAGTTCCAAATTGAAAAGCAGGAACAACGCCTGCAATACCGCGAAATGGAACTACCAATTCACGAACGACTCGCTTTATTGAGACTACAGCTTCAACTTGCACTAAATTTACCTCACAATCTTTTTTGTTCATGAATTCGCATTAAGGCTATGTATGGTCACGAAGAGACCAAATCTACAACCAAAAACCACCAGCGCCCACTATATTTTGCTTGCATATAGATGCATCAAGAATGTATGGTGGCTGATAATCATTATCTTACATTTATAACCTATTAAGAGACATAAAAATATGTGGGAAGAAGTTTCTATATGTGATGCCAAATTAATACTTGAAGATAGCATTCATGGCATGTTTGGTAATTGTTTACAATCGGTTAGAAAGTACTTGTGGGTCCCCAAAAATGTGTGGATAAAAAGTGGTTTGACCAAAAATGTTTATAATTTAAACACTTGCCAAACAAGGGTTAAGTAACTATAACATTTTGCCAGAGCAGGCAAGCAGCCAAAGCTGCTTTATGTAAAGCTATCTTATTGTTACTTAGGTTTCTTTCAGCCTTTTGTAGAAGAACATCACTATTACTATTAAATCAAGTTACAATGTTTTAAAGAAAATATTATTCGGAATATGATATTTGTAATTACATCAATCCAAGAACTAATGACAATTTTTATATACCTAAATAAGAGAAAAATGGAAATCAATTTTGTTAAGAAAGATTACACATTGTAAAAGTTACAAACTCTAAACCTGTACACCTTTGTATGGTATGAGAAATCATTGTTTGAAAAATGTATTTGAGGCTTACATATGGAATCCTGCCTCACATAAGATGTTTACAAAACACCTCAAAGCAACGCCTCAGGCACATTTCAGAGACTTATGCCTCAATTCACCAAGGCTAATGCCTCAAGGGGACTAAAATTGTTTTCCCATTTGTCTTGCATTTTCCGGTCATTTTGTTATTTGTTTTCCCTTTTTGGGCTATTTCTTTATAATCTACAATGTTTTACAAGTTTTTTAATTTCTTTTTCCTATCTTTACATGGAAGGGGAAGGAGGGGAAGGGGAATACATGATCACAAATGATGGATGATGAAAAAAAAGAGAAGAAACTGATAGTGATGAGAAAGAGGGTGTTGATGATTATTATTTGATGATTATTACCTTCAATATCCTAGGATAAATTTGTTTCATGATTATTAATTTGAAAACTTATTATTTGGTACTTTATTAATGTATTTTGTTTTTGTTTACAAGTTAAGACTTTTAATTTGGTTGTTTAATTGCAGATTTTTAAGGATGGTTTATGATTTATTATAAGCATATTATGTATTTTTTTATTATTTTAAATTATTTATTGTTTGTCTTGAGGCTTATGCCTCTCCCCACAAAGATAAAACGTCTCGGTACCCAATTAAGATTTTCTAAACTACGCTAGAAATCATCAAGTTTTGATTGGTATGGATGTAACTACTCATAGGCAAACATGAATTCTCTTTCACTAAATATAGCAAGAATTAGGCAAAAAAAGGTCTAATTTCAAGTTGAGCAATTAAAAATAGTTCTTTCTGTACCTTACAATCATCACTGCCAGAAACTAGCATTGACGGCTCAGTTCGTGAAAAATCTACACTCTTGCTCCTCATATTCCATAAGACTCTGAATGCACCAAAAGATTATTAGCGTCAATAAAATAAATTAAAAGAAAAAATACCAAATTCCCAAAATATGAAAACTATCATTAAGAGGACAGTCTTCATATTTCGATAACAAAAATTACCAGTGATGATTGTTCCAGATTTACCTGTCGTGTATTTGCATCCCAAATAGTTACTATTCCTTCATAATCACTGCTGGCTATAAGGTTTTCGCTATACTTGTTCCAGCTCAAGCAGCTCAGCTTAGACCTTGTTGACATCTCCACCACAGGGCAGTGCACATCTGCATGTTCATTTACAACCTGGAATACAAAAGTGTAGAGAAAGGTCAGAAAACCAGCAGGTCATTTTCTTGATAAAATTAAGGTTCAATTTCTGTCTCAAGAAAATCACAATCACCACGTGATAACTCCAGATATCATCATATAAGAATTATTCGTAAACAACTGTCCAAAGAAACAATGCTCAAAACACCTTTTTTTGCTCAGTTGAGCTGTAGAACATGTATCAGTGGGGCGCTCTGATCAGCTGAATATAATGGGGAACAATCTCCACGGTTGCTGTTAGTTTACCCTCACTGAAAACCATGTCAAAAGATTCAGATATGAATGCCATACAGATTGTGCTCAGGCAAACATTTTATTCCCCCATAATGATCATGCTAAAAAAATATTTGGATATGGATGTAGGTGTACTCTTGTCAAGCTCTTATTCCTCTAAGGCTGAGTTAGGTAAGAGGATGAGAATCTCAATGACTTGGCTCATCAATTTTATGTTTAGTTTGTACAATCAATGCCCAGAATTCAGTTCTTTCAATATTGAACTTTCACAACAAACAAGTATCTCATTCACAGTGGGTGATTGCAACTTGCACTACCAAAATTTATTATCCTGTTTTCTTATTCCTCGTTATGTATGAATGTTATAAAGGTGGGGAAGTTCATAATCTCTGCCTAGACATTCAAAACAAAAAGAAATTGGTGTTCCAATCATGTAGTAAATGCGTAATAGAATATTATATCGTGGAGAAAGTCAGTACCCACTGCCCAGAGAAGAGAATTTCATTCTCTTGTTCTGGGTTTTGATTCCCAAATCTATGGAATGTGATTAGCTGTAAATTATTGTGGTTACCATATTCGTATGCATATATTCATTGTAATGTGATGCTTTCATATGGGGGAAATACAACTAAACAAAATGTGAGGGAAAACCAGCGTCTTACGTGGTATCAAAGCCACAGGGCTAGGTACCCTTTTACTCGTTCCACTCTATGGTTCAGGGAGCACTTATTTCTTCTTGTTAACTATGTGAAAAGTGGCTTCTGGACACTCAGGGGACATCCTTCTCTCACAACCCTAAGCCCATCAATGCAAAACTAGGGAAAGAATGAACCAATAGTGAATCATCTATGTGAAAGATCTTCCACTAGAAATATTATTAATAATTCGACTTATAGGAAATGTAAGTCTTCAAAAAAATGGTGGGCATGGGTTCCTTGGATATCTCCAATACAAAAAAGACAAAAATATTTTCATCAGCCTACCTTCAAAGTCTTCATGGCCACGGATGTAACTTTCTCTTGAGTATGGCTCTCATATCCACAAAACTTCACATCAGGCGAAGAGTTTTTTAGTGGAAGACGAGTTTTGGAATGTCCTACTGATCCCTTCTTAGTGCTATTCCTCCCAATCTTTATACTAAAAATAGTGAACAATGTTGGTCCCTGCTCATCTGTTTTGGCATGTCATACCAGTTCTCCCTTTGTATACCAGTGTTACTCCCTCTTGCTGAAAATAGCTAACCTGTTTTGGTCTCCTATGCTAGAATGAGAACTACATGAAGTTGAAGTATACTCTCCATAGTTTAAAGCAATCTCCAACATTTTGGTTTGAAATATTTAATATATCTGTTCTTAAAAGTATGAATACACTCACAGGCAAGGTGATCGTTTACATGCCAATGTTGGTAGAACTACTATTCCTTATCATTTTTGTCATTCTTGACTGGTAGAACGTGTAGGAAATTGAAAATCTGAAATGTTTTCTAATTAAAGATCTAGGGCACCTTAGGTAATTCTTAGGTACTGAAGTTGCTGTGTCTCATAAAGGAATCTTCGTGTCTCAAAAGAAGTACACCTTGGATCTTTCGAATGATGTAGGTATGTTAGGTGGCAAGCCAACCTGAAACTCCCATGGATATGAAATACAAGCTTAGGGCAGCATTAGAAAGAGATAATTGACAATGAACTATATAAAAAGTTTGAGGGCAAGCTGATCTATTTATCTCACACGAGACAAGGCAGTCCTTTGTAGCAAGTTCAATCAATCAGTTTATGCACTGAACTCATGAAGAGCATCTGGAGACAATAATGATGGTCCATAGACACCTTAAAGTCTCTCTAGGTTAAGGCTTTTCTTTTTCCATGAATAATCACCCAAACACAAGCATAATGCGATGTAGACTAGGATTGCTCCATCATAGAGTGAATTTCAACTTTGGGTCGGTGCACTTTCATCGTTGGTAGCACAAAAAAATCAGCAGGTAGATGTTATTCAAAAGCAAAATTCAAGGATACAGCAAAGGGGAAACAAGACTTGGAATCACAAGGTCTCTTTCGTCATATTTCAAGATGGCTACTAAAACCACATGAAGCTCTATGGTAGCAATAAAGCTGCCATCAATAGTGCACATAAACCCATTCAGTATGAAAATGTGATGTAAAAACAGTTTCTCACAATATATAATCACATTCCACGATCCAACTGAAGTAATCAAAACACAAAGGGTAGGACCACCAGGGAGAAGAGGAAGCCGGTAAAAAAGAAAGATATAGAAACCTACCGAAGAGAAGTCAAAAACTTTTATGCACCGTGAAACTCCAGCAGTAGCAAACAGCTCATCATCGCGATCAAACTCTATGCTGCAATAAGAATTGGGTATTTAAAACATTTAATTAGAACACAACACAAATTAAAAATTGAAACGCACAAGTAAATTGTGATTTCAAAAGATGTAAAATATCAATTAAAAGCACGGACACAAAAATATTTCAGGGAGTGTCCACATTGCTCTTGACTTCCACCATGTAAACAAGCCATTTGTTTCTCCATTAAAAAGGATTTGCCCTTTAGGATACCTCCCATTAAGTGACATCAAAATCATTACTTCTGTTCCTTGTCAAAACTCCACCAAATGTATCTACATTGCTGATCAACCTACACACCGCAATCAGGTGGATATAGGGTAATTGGGTGGGTGTAATCAGGTGATGGCAGAAAAGTGAGCCACCTATTTACGCAGGTTTCAACACGTTCAATCATAAAGAGGTTGAGTGAACCATTCCACTACATTTTGTAATTTTATGAAGGAGCAGATTAGTAAAATTGAGCACTCTCTCCATCAAGGCCCCACTACAGACAGTCACACTCTCCTCTGCATTCTGACAATCCCTTCTTACTGCTTATTTGGGAGAAATTGTAATGAAGAGTAATGGGTCACAAGAAATGTGTGAAGAATAAGTAGGTAGGTTCAAATTATTGTTTTGATTTCGATTTTAAATTATAAGTAGATTATAATTTCTCCAGAACATATAGTTAATTCCCACCCCCACCCCCACCCCCCGTTCCTTACAACTCACTGATTTAGTGCTTCTTTGTTTTAAATTATAATCTCATTATAATTTAAAGGTCAAATTCAAACTTGAATTTAGCCACACATTTTGTATGATCCACAACTACTACCCACTTATCCACCACTCATATCTATCCATTTATAATTTTAGCAACATATATTTTCTCCCAAACAAGCCCTTCGTTGAGCACTCTCAAAACTAAGCCATGTTTGGTACAATTTCTTTAAAATTCATTTTTTCTCATCCTTATTTTCAACTACACATTCTCCCAATAAAATAATTTTGCACATGGACCAATAATTTTTTCGTACTTTTTAACTACACATTCTCCAAAAAAATCAATCTTCACAAAATGTCCACTTCAAAATTCAACATCAAACAAGCTCTAATTATACCAAGTGATTTAGGTAGGTTAATGGGCATTGATGAATTTTGAGACGGGCTACTTGCAGAAATTTCTGGAAGCGCTTTGAATATGAGGTCCTATTTACAATCTTTTTGTTGTGGTAAGATAGGCTATACAAAATCTTAATATCCTTTTCGCAAAAAGCCCCTCGTGCGATTCAATCCATCTCCTTTAGATCTTCAAAAATGATTTCATCTAATGAATTTTTCATTTATCCCTAAAAAAATATACTTTTCATTGGAAAATAATATATTACATCATTGAATTTCCTGTCAAATGTATTGCATGAGTAAGTTTTCTCTTTCCTTTTTTCATTCTAGACTTCTATTCTTCTTTCGTCCATACAGTGTTCTCTCGATGGTTAGGTGTTTTCCCATAAACTTTTCTGAGGTGGCTGAGGTTCTTGTCCATTTCCCATCAGCAAACTTTTACATCCTTACAGTGTTTGGTAATCACTAAATTTATATTTAGTGGGAATACATAGATAGGCCAATCTGGTGATCATATTTCAGTGCAGAAAATTTCATTCAAAGATCCAATTTACCTTGAAACAATGTTGGTGGAATGAAAGCGATCCCCATGCCTAAGTTCAGCAATCACTCTTAATCGACTGTTCCAGCATAAGAGAACGCAAATAGAAGAAAAAGAAATCAAAGCATGCACGAGGAAGAAAATCTATGGAATAGAAATTGATGACTCTACCTGTATCGTGTGAATGTGCTTAGAACAGATTGAACATCTGCTAGACCAGCATTATAACCTTCTCTGTGAATAATACTATTATCGTTCTTGTTTTGGGAAGGTAAATGTGTGGTTGACTGACGTCTCTTTTGCAAGTAAAACTCTTGTAAATCATTAAACTGCAGAAAAGGATGATAATCATCTATCATGAGGAGAGAAAAAAACTGGTTCACAAACAATGTTGTTAAATTAAAGGAATCTTGTTATCAAGCAAAAACAATGAAACTGTGCTTAAATCTACTGGCTCCTGACTTCGCAGATGTTCGGGAATAGCTTGTCGACAAAAAGCCTGAAGCAACAAAAGAGACAATTCAGCATTCATGGTTCAATCTACGAAGTCAAGGTCAGCTGGAAGGAACCTGTCCATGAAAATAATGAACGTCAAGATCATTGTTCTTCAGGTTAACCACATAATCTTAGATGAAAGATTTTGAGATAGTTTGGTACAGGAAGCATCCATTTTTAGATTAAATGTGATGCACAAAAATAGGTTGGATAGTCAACTTTATGGTGACCCCACCAGAAAACTATACCCCAATATTTTTTCAAATAATTCCACGAGCTGCACCTTATATAATTAAAAGTTTTCTGATTACATCTTCCCTAACCTGTGCATGGACACGTTTTTTCTGTTTTACAGCCAGGCTAGCTTGGTTCAAATGCTGTGAAGTTGGACCACTAGAAGAAGTGTCCTTTCTCTGGAGTCCAAGGAAGCTAAGTCGAGCCTTTTCCTCCACTTTTTTGTGCTGGAAGTTTTCAGAAAGTATTCCTCCTTGTTCATTTCCAGAGCTTAAATGGCTAGTACTAATTCTATTGAATGATGAAGTAGGAGACTTCAATCCCATAGGATCATCACCAAGAAACCGCAGTTTAACTGAGTAACTGTCTCTTGCACGGTATAGCTCTATCCTATGCCTTTCCACAGCATTTATGTCTTCTTTAACATACTGGATGTCATTTTGTACCTAAGAGAGAAGCAGAAAAATTGAAAAATTCAGTCAATGATCAGGTCACTGAATTAAGAATGTCCTACCTGTACAAGCATTTGACCCAGCTAATTAGTTCATGATCTGATTTCAGAAAGCTTAATACTCAAGTCACTGCAGAAATACGCTCACAATCTAGACACGAGATAATTACTAAAGACAAAACTTGGGATAGTATATAATTAAAGAGACTGCCTAAAGCTCAAAGAATTCCTGAATTCCCATTACATTTTGATAATGAAAGTCCTCATTAGAAAAAATAAAAATATTCCTTGATCTAATTATGCTTCAAAACAAACAGTATTAAATATTTCGATATCTTAGAACTTTCCTTAACATTCCAATGAAACTATACAAAGAAAGCATTCAGTGGATTATTCTAATAAACGGTCATTGTTATTTAAACACCAATGGTAATTATTTAGGAGTGCAACAATCATGCCACCTAGGTTACAAACAAGGTTGCTCCAGTCAATCAGATAAAGAGGAAAAATTAGACATAAAATCTCAGCATAAATTTAGTAGACCTAGCCCAGAAACCATGTTGCAATCAGCAATCGCATATGTAATTAATAGAAGGAACTACTCATCTAACATGGAGGTTCCGCAGAGACAGGAGAGTGAAAGTTTAACTCAAGTAACCACTCAAAAATAAGTTTAGAGAAAAACAAAAGTGCAAGCATTACCATATACAAATCTCAAACAGCTATGTCATAATCAAGTGTTCATAATTCGATGTCGTGATCTCTTTCATTGATTTATTACAAACCTCATTGAGCTCATTAACTTTTTGTTTCCTTAAGCTGTGTAAGAATTCTAGCAGAATTTGCATGTTTCTCTCTGCCTCTTCCTGTTCCATTTTTCTCTTTTTCTCTGCCAGAAGAGACAACAGGGTATCCAGCTCCTCTATTGAAACATCACAACCCTGTCGAAGGACAAAATATGTCAAGCCTCTGCACAAACAATAGCTATGAAATAAGTGTTAGAGTTGAGTGACTTCCCTGCATTTGTAGAATACAATCCTCAAAGAATCAGTAAGCCAAAGTGGACATACAATGGAACTTTCTTGTTGGTGGTTCCATTAGGCAGTCCTCCAGTTCTTAAATGCATGTTTGTTCCAAATATCATTACATCCACTAAATTCTGTCGCAGTAAATTATGGTCTAGAAAGACATAATGCTTAGATTACGAGAGACCATATATGCAGGAGGATGGCAAGAAAAGTCACCCATATTTTTACAAAACGAATTAAATAGGTCAAAAGGAGGCTTAATTGCAACTATACACCCTCAAGATCTCCTCAAATAGTGCAATTTTCCTGATTTGATATTTTCACTCGTATGTGCTACATATTAGTTCATTAGAATGAGACATGAGATACTCTAAGAATGAAGGCAAGTTGTTCGATACAGCTCATGAAGTCCTAGAACCATTTAACTTACACAAAGAGTAATTTGAGACACATGAAAAAACAGTATGAAACATAACCATCCCTTTGAGAAGAACTTTGTCAATATGTACAAATAGAAAAGAAATCAAAATAGAAACTTCAATTATACTCCAATATCATGACTCACCTGTTCCAATGACTGATGAAATTGTTCTACAGGGGATGCATTTTTCGATAATTGTTGGGTAGATGTCTTCTTCAATAGCTACAAATGTGGTACAGGAAAACCGTATAACAATTAGCTGCATTGTGAAGTAAACTATTTCAAGATTCAAACCAGACCAACCAGGACAAATTGAAATACACAAATTACAAACTCGCTGAAAGCTAAGAAGAAGCAAAACTGTGTTCTCACTAAATTTTCGATAAAATAGACATATTAACCAAAAAAAAAAAAAAAAATCTGAACTTGATACTTCAGCACTTATCCAATTAAACAACTAATCAACAAATGCTCATACATTCAGTTCACCTTATCGAGGAGAAAATTAGGGAAGAGTTGATCGGGGGTAAGAGAGTGAGAACAGCAAGGGCAATCGCTCTTATTGCGGAGATGAGTAACAATGCACATATAACAGAAGCTGTGCCCACATGCCGTTAAAAAACCATCCTTTATCATCTGCATACAAATTGGGCAAAGCAATTCCTTGTCCGCCACCTCCGCCTCCGCCTCCGCCTCAACCTCGAACTCCCCTTTAGTTGTTGTCGATGATGTTATTGTAGTTTCCTCCTCCGGCTTCTTCATCGCCGGCACCTCTACTCCGATCAAGCTGTCCCCCATCCTTTTGTGTGAATAATTGATGATGATCTGAAGTTGTAAAGTTGAAATGGGTAGACGGTGGTTGGGGTCGGGGAGTGGGCTTTTTGGTAAACAATTCGAACTTTTTTTCCGTCAAGTGGACGGGTCACAAGAGGACAACGGAACGCTTGCTCTAGGGATGACAATATAAAAATTATTGAATGAGACGATAAATGATAATATTTTAATCTCGTCCACTCGGCCCCTCCTTCACAAAATCTCGATAACTCAAGAATGGGAAGTATTGCCATGTCCTATTGTCGTCCCTACTTAGTTGAGTAATTGAATAGTCAATCTACATTTGAGTCCAACTCTCTATAATTAAAACAAGAGGAATGACGAGTTCCGAACACGCCAAATGGCAATGCACATCTATTTCACATGAGATCTAATTAGACTTTTCATTCTCATCTCGTGTATACTAGAATTTATGAGCGTTTTTCCTATCCATTTTTTGCTCTTTTTAAATGGATATAGGCCTGTTGGATGAGAATGTTACTTCGTTCTAAAAATGTTTTTCATTCGAATTTCAAGTGCAATATTATAAACCGTCAAGCTCCTTTCATTCTTGTCAAGGTAAGGTACCACGCCCCCCTCTTTGTAATTGTGTTTGATTGTACATGCGAATAGGGGTATATGCCAAAATCCCCGCAATTGTAGTCTTTGAAGAAGGAACTTATTCTATGGCACAAAATATTAACTATAAGAAGTCTAGACCATGTCCATTTATGAGGCTAGGAGAGACTTAAGGAAGCCCACTATTTTATCCATTCTAAGAAAAAAAATATATGAAAAAGCTATTCCAAAACCAAATAGTGTGTTACACATTTTTCTGTCCCTGTCATTCTCAAAACAAAAAAGAAGAATTTTTTTTAACACATTACAAACGAAGTGTTTTGTTTTCTATGTATTGTTTTGATATAGAAATAGTTTATAGCACAACGTGGTATTTTCATCGGTGGACAGGTGAATAATACGTAAGAATGCCAAGCAAGCTTAAGAAGGCAATTGGCGCAGTTAAAGATCAAACCAGCATTAGCCTTGCCAAGGTTGCAAGCAACAATTCTTCAGCTCTTGATGTTGCGGTGCTGAAAGCCACGACCCATGATGACATACCGATTGATTATAGATATGTATACGAAATCTTGCAGCTGGTTTCGTCGAACAAAGTTTATTCTGCTGCTTGTGCCCGTGCAATTGGCAAACGGATAGGCAGAACACGTAATTGGGTTGTTGCCTTAAAATCGTTGATGCTTGTTCTTCGAATCTTTCAAGATGGCGATCCTTATTTCCCACGAGAAGTTCTTCATGCGATGAAAAGGGGTGCCAAGATTCTTAATCTATCAAGCTTCAGAGATGATTCGAATTCAAGCCCTTGGGATTACACGGCCTTTGTTCGTACATTTGCTCTTTATCTTGATGAGCGTTTAGATTGCTTTCTGACGGGGAAGCTTCAACGTAGATATACACACCAGGAGAGGGAAAGCTGGAGCTACCATCGGAACAAGAGGACTAATGAGCATGTCCGTGACATGAAACCAGCAATGTTACTTGATAGAATCTCGTATTGGCAACGATTGCTTGAACGAGCCATAGCCACACGCCCAACTGGTGCAACCAAGATGAATCGTTTGGTAAAAATATGTCTTTACGCCATCGTGCAAGAAAGCTTTGATTTATACAAAGACATTTCTGATGGACTTTCCCTTCTTCTCGATAGTTTCTTTCATTTACAGTATCAAAACTGCATTAGCGCATTTCAAACTTGTGTCAAGGCTGCGAAGCAATTCGAAGAACTCGATGCTTTCTATAGCTTATGTAAAAGTATGGGCATTGGGAGGACATCGGAATATCCAAGTATTCAGGTAATATCCGAAGAGTTGATCGAAACATTGCAAGAATTTTTGAAAGATCAATCTTCGTTTCTGAAAAACTCTAAGTCTCCAAATCGGCCTCTGCCACTTCTTGGACCACCACCAAATGCCGATCAAAAGCTTGGACGGCTTGATTGTTACAGTGGACAGACTGAATACTCCACCGCCACAGACAGACTTTCCAAGCGAATTTCTAAGTACAGTTCCCAAGGTACCTCCTTGGAAGACCTGATAAGTGCCACGGAAACTGGGAAGAGCCCATCAATCTCAATCGACCTGGAAGCTTATTCAGGCCAGTTCGAGACACGAACACAGCATGATGAAGCATTCGGAGTAAGTGAATCAGGTTCAACCCATTCATTGCCCGTGTCAAATTCAATGGCTGATCTCGTTTCATTAGACGATTGGTCAGATCCAGACGAGAAGAACCGCGAGCAAGATCAAGAACAGGAGCAGAAACCAAAGGCCTCGAAGTCTACTTCTATCATAGATTGGGAGATTGTAATAGCCGAGACACTAGCAGAATCACCACACGTACCCTCCAGTAACTCTGCCAACAGATTCAACAAATTTCCTAAACCAGAATCGAAACAACCAGTAGAGAACAATGCTTCAGCAGATTCAAGAAATGGTTGGGAGCTTGTACTATTTACAGAACCACAAGCCACTCAGCCAATACAAAGCAATAACAGCTTATCAGCAACTTCCTTGGACAGTTTGTATAACCAAAGTGCATTGCCATCAAACCATTATAACCCCTTCCTACAGGATGCATTCGAATTTGCTATTTCTACGACTAATGTTCCAGTTGTACACACATTTTCATCATCGACACCTACATTTATAGCCAGCCCTACACCTTCATCCCGACTGAGTCCTACACCTTCATTTCAAGCAACCCCTACATTTTCGGTTCAAAATCTGAATGAGGCAACGCTTGTAGCGCAGATCGAGGATGATCCATTTGCGCCATATTCAAAAACTGCATTTTCTGGTGATCAGATGTTTAATAGTACCATGAATCAACAGAAATTGCTGCAAGAACAGCAATTGTGGTTGCAAAACCAAAACAAGATCATAGCAAAACACATGGTCTAAATATAAATTGAGATATAAAGCCATGTAACAGTGAACGGTTTTTAGTTCATTCTCTTGATTTCTGCATGCGGGTTGAAACCACAACCGGTAACTATTATGCCTTTCAATTTGATCACTCCACCGGCATGGATTCAAAATCGATTCGCAAATTTTATTTCTTTTTTATCATCCGTCACTCTATTCGTCCACGTTTCATAAAAGCTAACGGACTTGATTTGACACCAGAAAAGTCTACATAGCATATAAATGATTAAATTAATTCAACAAAAGCAAGACGCCTGACCTATTCTTTTAAAATGTATTAGAATTGAAACGTGACTCTCAACAAATGCAACATTAACACTACATATTTTCGCCTTATCCGTGATTAGAGGATCCTTCATCAAAACTGCGTACCCTTCATTATATACATCATTAGACCCTGAGATATTGGTCAGAAATAGGAAGCCAACCGCCCAAAAAGGGAAGCATCCCTGACAAAGATCGACAAAAAATAAGAAACTTTATGCCTCGGCCAATAATCTGATTGTGGTGAATAGCGTATCAAGCTACTTCGTTTATTTGATCACAAGTATTATGCAGAACAAGATCAAATATAAAATGCTTGATGACTATCAAAAATTTCATATATATACTAATTTGTTGTAAAATAATGAGATAAGTCTTATCTAGTCTAGAAGATTTATTTCATTTCAATTATAACTCTTATTTTGGACTCTAATATGGGGCATTGGTTAACACGCTTGAGTTTTGACTCTTCTATTTTATTTTATTTTCAATTTTTGTTCTAATACTTTTATTTATAAAACGTTATCAACCCGAAAGTTTTTATCAAGTAACTACTTTTTTTTAAAAAAAAAATAGTGATTGAAACTCCCTGCACTAAAGTTTTTACCTAATTTCACATTATGATTTTTTTAATATTACACATCTCAGCACCCAAATTTCTAATTCTGTACTCAATTAGAATATTTCATATCTTGCACTCAATTTTAAAAATCCCCTATGTCTGCCGTTTTCTTAAATATTATAAAGGAATTTGTGTTTATGTCTTATAATATAATAATTTCTTTCCTCCATTAAAATTTTGTTGCATGGGATTTGTGTAGAAAATTAATCTGTAAGTAAGTTCCATTAAATTTCTTTACATCTCATTTTGCACGTCAATTGTTAAAAGTAATGATTTATAGTAGTTTTAATTGTATATTAAATTAAAGTAAGCATTATCTTGTGATTATGTGTTGGAACAACCGATGTAAATTATTATCTTTATATGAAAAAAAAAATGTGATTATACAATATGATTAAATTTTTTTTTTTTAATGTTCATTTATAAACTTTAAATTGATCATGTTGTTACTCGTGAAAAAGCACAACTCTGCAAATAATTAATATTTTACTATAAAACATACTCTTCAAAAGTTCATGTTTTTAAATAATAATTTGTTGGTATTCTTAAAGTAGTTCGACGTTGTTAATATTTTAAAAGAATATTAATTGTTCCAGAAGAGCATAATATTATAATTTCAATATTCCAAAAGAATATCGATCGATTTCTGGGTAAAAGCACGAATTATAATTTTCAATATTTTAAAAGACTATTGATAAATTGCTCTTAAATAAATAAATATATGGCTCTGGAAAAGCTAATGTTTCGAAGTAATAGTTCGTTGTTGTCCCCGAAATTGCACAACATTATAATTAATATTCCAAAAGAATACAATTTGCTCCTAGACAATATGAATGATAATTTTCAATATTTCAAACGAATATTCACATATTGCTTTAAGAAGCAATAATAAAATATAACATGCTTTTGAAATAGCACATATTTCGAAAAATATATCATATTTGTAATTTATGAGTTTGTGTTTATCTCCAAAGGAAAACATACAACGCATGTCATGTGAACATTGATTCTTATATAATTATATCATAGTTAATCATATTTTCGAAAATTAACTATCTTTTTTTTAATTAAATAGTTATTCAAATTTGAAGCATCGTATTGAACCAGCAGTTCAATTACTGAATATATTATTATTGGCATGACCAGTTCGATCATCGTCGGTTCAATAATGATGCAAAATTTAAAAAATTCAAAATGGATATTCAATGAAAAACCAAAAGATTCTTCAATCAAATAAATTCCTATATAATATTTGTTCTCTTTATCGTTATTGAAAATTGATCATCACTAGTTAAAATATGGATTGATTTCCCTATATTTTCTGAAAATTAAGTAATGTGATATAGGAACCACATCATCATCCACGTTGATCATCTAAATATTATTTATATTCAATAGATTTGATACATATGCTAGAGGATTGCATGGTGTTCATAATTTGAAGTTTGCAAAATTATTGCTTAAATTTTAAATTAAGAGCATAATTTTTAGATTATATAGTCATGACGTGCGTGTTTTCTTCATGCTAGTGATCCTAAATCTCAACCTTATGATAAGCGTCAATTAAGATGTCGATAAATTGTTTAATATGAACAAAGTACTTTACATTTCTGCTTAGGGTCAAAGTCTAATTTTTTTCATCTAATTATTATGATAGTGCAGTATAAATAAAATCCACAATAATGCACTGAGATGGAAAGTAATGAATGATGAGAATATATGAGCAATTTGAACCCTAACCCTAACGGGTTATATTTTATAAAATGGTTTGCTGATTATCAATTTGACTAGACAATTCTCTTAGCATCAGTGAGAAAAATTAAAAATTTGAAAATAGTGAACAGATGTATCTTTATCTAAATCCTCGTAATGAGTCTTGTTTTAATGCTATTCTCGAAGGATTTTATGCTTGAAGTATATAATTCAAATCATATTATCATGAGGGGGAGAATACGTGTTATACTCATTTTCCTTTGACTATAGTTTTGTCCCATTATATTTTTCTGGTAAGGTTTTTAATGAGACAATTTTTGTAGCATATTCAAAAGAATAATGTACTATTTTTCCTTCATTATAATTTTTCTCATACGGTCTTTCCTAATAAGGTTTTAACAAAATATATTTTGTGTGTGATGAATATCCATAACATACAAGATATTTATCCTTAATAGTACTCTTTTTCTTTCGATTAAATTTTGTCTCACTAAGTTTTGTTGAACAAGGCAGTATTTTATTACTCCAAATTATTTGTACTCTTTTTTTATTTGTTGGAATTTTTTTCATCGAGTTTTTGCCTAACAATATTTCAATAAGATAGTTATTGTGCAAATAATTATCAAATGGAGAGTATTGTAAAATAATGAGATAATTATTGATAATTATTTAGTATTATCATGATACATATATAGAAACGTTTTATCTAATCTAGAAAATTTATTTAATTTCAATTTTAACTCTTATTTTTAACCCAATAAATAGAGGGTATTGGTTCTATACTATTTAATTTCAATTGTAACTCTTATCTATACTATTTCAAATTTCTTGAAGGAAAATAATTCGTCATTCAGACTTATCAGAAAGTACAAAATTAGAAGAAGAAAAAAAAACCTTGGGGATTCCTCAAGCTACAATGAGTTGCATAAACATAATGTACATGAGCTCATAGCTTTACTCTTGCGTCTCGGAATTTTTGTTATGCATGTGATATTTGAATATATACATACGATATTGTCGATGGATTAGATTTATTAGAGTTGGGTTATGGACAAACTAACTTCGTTGAACTTTGACGAGGATAGTGATTATTGGAGTGAGTTGAGCCAATAAAATATTATACACGTCACACAATGACGAGAAGTTTGACAATAATACATAAGATATACCCTTGTTTGATCGGAATTGAAATCAAATTTTTTAGTAAATTTTGATAGAAATTGATTAAATATGTAGTTAAAAAGTTGTGGGTCCAAAAAAATGTATGTTAAAATTAATTATTGATTTTGACTTATATTAAAATCTTGATATTAATTTCTAAGAAACATGGGCGACTACTCTTAATTTTTTACTCTTTAACTCTCATATTTGTTAAATTATTTTTTGGTTGTGAATCTATATTGATTGGAGGTTAGGTCTATGTTTCTCTTCTAAACTCGTATTTTAGTATGAATAGAGTAACTACATCCTCATCGTGACTAGAATTAAAAAAAAAAAAAAATGAGTCTCATGAATATAAAATTAAGATTAGTTTAATCAACTCATATTAATTTTTTTCCTGAAATAACTTTAAAAAATATATATATATATATATATATCAAAAATCAATCCTAATGCCTTAGTTTAACTATAATCATGTGCCATTTACATTGAAGCAAAAAGGAACACAAAGGTGCAGAAAATCTCAACCTAAAAGGTTTGTGACTCTAGGTGGGAAAAAATGTATAATACTTCGTGAGTACGAAATTCAGTATTTTATACACTATTTAATTAATGTGTATTATTTATTCATGTTTGTAGTCGATTAGATTGCTTCAAAATGTATTGAGTACTTTCTTCTTCTTTTTTCCTTCAAACTAACTATCAATGAAAAATTGACAAGTGTTCTCCTGTATAAATCCTGGCAAAATCTCTCATGAATAAAATTAAGTGTAAAACGATGGTTGACGATCATGCGTTGTCAAAAGCATAGCATGTGATATAGAAAATAGTTTTTTTAAAATGAATAGATATGATAATGTCAAATAGGATATTGTCAACAAATATTATACACGTGGCATGATTCATCTCTTGTATACGTAGCAGATCTCAAATTTCTCAGTCTATGGGCCAGTGCACCAACAAACTGGGCTGGATACGACCCACGTTTAAAACAAGTTCAAAGTCCAACCCAATTCCAAACCCAAAATCGAAGACGCCACGTGTGAAACGCAGATTGACACCCTATCAATTATTAGCTGGACTTCTTCTACGCCATACATACACGATACATCTCAAAGAGGAACCTAGATCTGTTCATCGGAAACCCCCAAATCATCCATCTCTGTAACTGTTAATTCAACGTAAATTTACAGATCCATTAGTAAATTTTTTGCAATCCCAACAAAAATGTCTTCTGTCTTCAACGGCGATGAGACTGCTCCCTTTTTCGGCTTCCTCGGCGCCGCTTCTGCCCTCGTCTTCTCCTGTAATCCAAAGATCTGAGTTTTGTTATATTGATTTGATTGTCAGGATTCTCTGGATTAATATGCTTGTTGTGGATCATTTTTACAGGTATGGGTGCGGCGTATGGAACGGCGAAGAGTGGTGTAGGTGTCGCTTCGATGGGAGTGATGAGGCCGGAGCTGGTGATGAAGTCGATCGTGCCAGTGGTTATGGCTGGAGTGTTGGGTATTTACGGTTTGATTATTGCTGTGATTATCAGCACTGGGATTAACCCTAAGGCAAAGGGTTATTATCTTTTCGATGGCTATGCGCATCTCTCCTCGGGCCTCGCTTGTGGCCTTGCTGGCCTCTCAGCTGGAATGGCAATTGGGATTGTTGGCGATGCTGGCGTCAGGTATAATTGAACTGTTGTGGATCTCGTAATCTATAGTGAATAAATTGAAGTTTTATTTATTTATTATTAATTTTCCTTTGATCTGGATGCTCTGAATTATTGGAAATTTAGTTGAGTAAGATTATGATGCTGAATCTTTTGGTCAATGTAGTTTTCCACGTGACCCTTTCGAACCTCGCTTAGATTTGAGTTAATTGGGCTACCTTGGATATGTAGATGACGAGGACTAAATTAGGGAACTGTTGGATCTTAATGGTAACTGAACAAGTTTACTGGCATATGTGTAATATGGGTAATGTAAAACGGTAGTAGTGAAGGTTGACATTGTGGTCTGCGACTGAATTGGTGAACTTAGCTGATTCGCTTATTTGATGCAATATTATTTACTGATATGTGCAACGCGGGTCAGAAATGTTTCTGAATGCTACTAATATCTGATTATGCCTTTTTAAACATTGACATGATCTTCAATATGAGATGTTCATCTTCAAGTTACTTGGCCATTATTTGTCACAGTTAAGCTTAGTAATCATTGATTTGAAAACTATTAGAAAACATATAACTAAAAAAACAGTAGAAATAGTTGTCAAGAACAACATGGAAGGTTATGAACAATATCTCTATAATTAACAATAATTATTGAGCTTTATTCTTAATAAATTTGAAATTAGCTACAGGAATTCTTTTTGGCACTCCTTTGGATTCAAAGTTAAGAGGAAACCAATTCTTTTGCTCCCACCTCAGGCAATGTTGATTTCTGTGTAGCTATTCGTGTTCATTCTATTTTACCAGGATTAAGACGCATACTAGATAATAAATTTTCATTTTCCAAATGTTAAATAGTATTCAAGGGTTTGTAGAGGGTTGATAATGATGAGTATCGTTCCCCTGGTTGTGCCTTTGAAAATTGTTGGTGAATCAAATTCTTGCTATTGTCTCAACGATGTTCTGAAGTTTTATATTACAATACAAATCATATGGATGCATCTAGTGCTCTGAAATTTATCAGAAAATTATGTAGCTTGTGGCATACATGGACATGGAAATGGTAACATTTATAATTTACTCAATTATGACTTGTGTGTAAAATTATTTCTCAGTAGCCTCATACTCAGAATCATTACTTTTGCAGGGCCAATGCACAGCAGCCGAAGCTTTTCGTTGGGATGATCCTGATTCTCATCTTTGCTGAAGCTTTAGCCCTTTATGGTCTAATCGTTGGAATTATTTTGTCTTCACGAGCTGGCCAATCTAGAGCTGACTGAGAAATTGGCTTTTAACAAGTAATGTTTGATGTTATGTTGAAATTTGATTTTTGGCAGGTTTCGTAAACTCTTTCATGCGCTCCCTATTTATCACCATGAATGTTATCCATGGTAGCTGCGTGATGTTTGTAGAACTATTAGAAGTGTTTTTTTTTCTACCCCTGCTGAATAAAAGCTTATATGGCTGTCGCCGTTGGATTAAGTGAATTTGTTTTTGGCAGCTATGAATACTGTAGAAATAATTCGAAACTAGTGCCTATACAATGCTTTATATATTATATGTGTAGAGACATCGTGCTTCTATGAAAACTGTTTTATTTGTATCATTCAAAGTCATCTTGTCTGAAACATAAATACGTCTTATTGTTCTTTATTACATGTTTACTCTTTGTACGAACTCCTCCCATTTCCTTCTTCTCCTATAGCAATTACAGTAAATTCACATCTGAAATCAATGCAGTAAGACGTTTCAATTTTCTCTTCTTTTATTTTTTTCTTGTGTACCACGTAATCTCCTGCGTAGTGCTGTTAACCTCATCCTACATATGTTGTGCTCATTTGCTATTGTAACCACCATTACCCCATTTCCTACCAACCATGAACGTTAGCACCACCGCTGCCGACACAGTAAACCATCACCACCTAAATAGCTACCACCGGAACTCTACAAAAAATCACTACAAAGAAATTCATCCATTTCATTGCTGTACATCACCGTTTTCTGCTGTCAAATGTCACTTCAATAGAGATTTAATAACTCGGATCATAAAAATTTTCAAATGAAACTCAGAATATGGAGATATCAGTTCAAGAAAATGGTGAAAATTAGATTGCCGCTGTGGTGAGATCACCGTTGTGAGAAGGAAGAGGTAGTGGTGGTGGGCAGCGACGACAACGAACAGAGTTTTGGAGTGTGGTTGATTGGGTATCTAGAACAGTACTTTTTGAAAATAAGATTGGGAATTAAAGATGCTATAAGATATAAAACAATGAACAATTATGTAGTAATTTCATGATAAAATCAAGCATCACATGATTTCCTCAAAAATCAAATGTAAAAAGGCATTTTTAGGATGACAAATTCTATTCGACACGGCATTTGGGCCTTAGTGGACTTGCCACCGGCGCTCTATAAGGATATAACCTTTTTTGGGCGGGTCGGGCTTGGTCCTTGTGACTACTATGTATATATGTTAAAGAGTGACTTAATGGAGCTAAGAGACAAGACTGCTCTTCTTGTTAACGTATTCATGATGGAATCTACGAGGGCTAGAAGTCCTAGAATATTAAGTGACCTCCAAAAACTTTAACTCTTCTAAAAAGCTCAAGAACGAATATGTACGGAATAAAAAGATTCCAACCTCGTAGAACTCGATTCATTACATCTCGAATGCTCTCTGACTCTTGGATGAAGATTTGTTTGACACTGGTTAGGAGCTTGGTATACTCGAGGAGTTGTACATGACTATGAATGTAGCTTGCTTTAACAATGTAGAGTGGTGACACCTATTCTTCTTAAAGCATTCAACTAATACTATACTTGACGAATTCAAGCATTTTTTTTAGGCATAAAGGATTTAATTAATTTTTTCATTGAAAGAAAGTTACGAATTATTTTGACCAATTTTTAACATTGCCCCGGTCATTTCTTTGTCGTGCAATGTAATTCGACTCTCTATAATGAGTTTATAGATCAAATTGTTGCGAAAAACTCAACTGGTTGAACTATAAGTTATTTGGTAGTTAACCTCTCTATAATGAGTTTATAGTATTATTATTCATTTTGCTTATTCAAACATGCAATGGGTAAATGAGATATTTTACTCTATTTCAAAGAAAAATTTGGAGCATGAATCATAATCGGGAATAATTTATATTAGTTTGAGAATAATAATGCGATGAAAAAAGTCTGAGTCATACATGTAATAATATATAAATGTTATGAATATTTCATGCAATTAAAATGTAGTCGTTATTAAAAATTGTAGTGTGGATATATTTAACTTAAGCACAACGAAATGTATGAAATATTAATGGTTGTCGACAGGGGTGGAGTCAATACCCGACGAGTCCCTGCAGCCGCCCGTGCTAGCTCGATAAAAAATATTATATCGAGCGGCGAATGTCAAGGTGGTATCTTATAAGCACTAGGACTCAAAATGCGATTGAATCGAACAAAAATAGCACGAGCAATTGGACCACTACCAGGGATGAAATAAAAAGGTTGACTCGAGGACCACACAAATCAAAGAATGAGGACATAGATGAGGCTGCTGAAACAATTATCCCGTTTTGATGCGTAACTGGATACCGCACCTTTCACTGCCGTCGGATCGTTACAATATGTCCCCGTCGGATCGTTACAAAAAGTTGGTCTCTTTAACTTTTTTTCATAATTTCACACTTTGTCAGAATGCACTCAAATCTCTATTAAATTGTCTCGCGATGACGGATTTCACTCTAATCTCGTACTTCATTACCGAGCTTCTGTTGGTTATCTTACTTGATTTCTATTGATTTGTGTTTCGGAACGACTCTCAGCCCTAGACAATATTGGAGATTAAAGTGCTGAAAAGGACAAAATGTGATGAAAATGGTCTATGGTTGGTCACTACTTGAGGAGAAGTTTTGAAGGAGAAGCAAGACCTATGATTCAACTTTAATATTGAATATTCGATCTGAACTCCTCTCTTGTTCTTAGTATGGTGATGTACTTCTTCTATTCTATGGGTTTATATTTGATAAACGTGCTCGGTAACATTATAGTTAGGACGGACAAATATCGTCTAGTTTTAATGGTCTAATTTCTACCTTTTGATTTTCACCTTAATGTTATCTTTTATGCTCTTGTTTTTGTTAAATTTATTGTCTTTAAATGCTTAGTCACCGTTTAAATGATATGTGGACCGTAATGAGACTCCTATGAGATTTATGAGTCTAGACTGAAACTATGAAAACCGTAGATTTGGATATGAGATAGAGATTTATAATCCTATGATTTGTATGATCTCATGAGGATTTTCTAGTTATTTAATTTACTTGGTTACATTTATAATTCAAACACAAACATAGTATATTTCTATAATTAAGTAGTTTTGATTTTACTCGAGAGAAACCGTCAAATAAATTAGAAAAAAATGATCTATTGCATGATTGTATACTGCCAAAATCTTAAATTGGATAAGGTAAACTACGATGGAAACATCTCAAGTTCATAGAATTCAACCAATATATACTTGCTTTTATTGGTTTTTAGTAGTTTTAGTGAAAAAAATCACATTAAAATCAATCGTTTATATATAGTTAGAATTATCAATTCATTAATTGGTAGTGCAATCCTCGTGGAATCGACACCGAACTCACAATCTCTTTTACTACTTGTGGTGATATCCTGCACTTGCGATTTTGCCAATCAAGTTCTTTGTGACACAAGTTAGGTTCAACAAATATTTAAATGGTTTCGTCTTTAAAGACTTGATCTTGCAAGTTGCAACTATAAAACATTGACGATCAACTCGTTACCCTATCAATAAGTTAAAAGATCAAAGAGAAATCTTCGTGGAAAATAATGGCTTGATATCACTTTAAAGTGCTAAAGAGAGAAAAAATTATTGATATAATATTTTGATTTGGAAATAAAGAAAGAAGAATATGTTACTCAAAAGGCTCCAATCACTAGAAAAAGTGAGTCCAAATGCAAATGCCCATTTCTCTTACACCATCATATTAGGTCAATTTTTATCCCCAGAACTGATAACATAACCTAATTTCTACACAAATGACAAACCAAAGCACATGGAGAGTTCCATACATAGCACAATGACCTAATTTGCTGATTATGGCCATCACCTACCACCCTATCCTCATCGAATTATTAATTTCGGCTTTTATTTAAATATTCAGTAGGTTTAGTATTCAATATTCGAAATACTCTAAAGTTCACATTACTCAATCTGCAATGAAAACATTTATTATGCGTGTGACTATATGTTGCGTGCATTAGTTTGTTATGATTGAGATGTCCATATTTTGTTATTAAGTTTTTTTTTTCCCTCTCGATAAAATAATCAGAGTGCTGATTTGATTATGATTATTTGAGAATCACGTTTCGCCCGTACTCATTTTAAACTATGCATTCTCTTAAAATTATTTTTTCTCATTTCTTCAAAATTTTCTCTACTTTATATCCACGTGTACATTAAGTCTGTTCCCAGTTTATGCAATAATTTAATGCATATATAACAATCCAATCACAGATCTGTGACGAATTTAAAATTTATTTTCCTACTCTCTAGCAATCAAACTAATAAAAGTAAAGAATTAATAATTATTTAAATCCCAGCAAACAATCTCGACATGAGATATTTCGAACCAAGCTCTCTAATAAAAATCGTTCGAACTTTCCACACAATTAGACTAAATGCATGCACGTGTAATTTTCTTACTCGTAAAACAAAAAAAATTATTCCTTTTTCACCATGTTAATAATTTATTACTCGATGACTTATACTCGACTTACTTACCAATCTCTTAATTGAATGATTACTTTGGGCCTACATATAATTCGAGCCAATTTCTTCAAGTCGTGCTTGGCGGCATTGTACAATCTTCAAAACCATTTTTTTCTGAGTAAACTCCCAAAGTGCATTTGGAACAATAATAATTGGTCAATACCTTGTACCTAAATTATGACTTTTTTGTTGTTGACCAATTGATTTGAGGATGAAAATTAATAATTCCACTAAACAACACAGAAAAACTTATAGGTAGGTAATGGGATGGTGCGGGTGCCAAAAGTTGAAAAAGTTAATAAAAATAAGCTATTTATTATGACACGATATGTTCTAAATTATCATATTAGATTTGAAAAGAGAAGTGTCAACAACAAATTTAGCATTCGGCTAGTGTCCCTCGTCAACATGCCCCGTGTCAAATCCAAAACAACATAAATTTTTCAAAAGTAAATTTATCATTCAAAATAATATCCGTATTTTCAATGAACGAGAACAAGATTGTTATGTCAACGAAAACATGTGATTTAGTATAACTTGTTCTCTTAATAATTGACAACCAAGTTATTTATGCACAAATTTGGTCCCCGACAAGAACAACTTTGTGTTGTTTTGGCCCATCAACCACCTACCAGCTAGAATGGACGTGCCCAATGTTTATGGACATTTGATCCAATGTCTAATAGATAATATATTTATTTCAATTGGTCATTAAATTTGTACGTTGAAATCAATGAATGCTTGTGAGTTGTGTTTAAAGGAAATGATCTTTCACATGGGAAATGAAAGAATTTGGAGAGAATAATGGAGAAAATATTGTAGAATAAAAGTGACTCTATTTTACGGTCAGATGAATAAATCGTCAGAGCTCGTAAGAGATTTGTAGCTAACGAACAAGAGTGTTGATTGGGTGGCTCGTATTTTTATACTTGGGGTGCTAGTTGATGAAACAGAAGGGACGTTGTAATTTCGAATTTAGAGTTCTATTATTAACAACTTTATGGAACCATATTCGAAGTCAGTGAAATATTCACACTATAAAGTGGGTGTAAGCACATTGTCAAACCATTTAAATTTTTGTGCATCGATCTTATCGTTTTTCTTCTTTTTTATTTGACCGTTCATGTTTGCACAATTCAAAACATGTGATAATTGTATAATATAAATACCTTAAAAATTGGATCCAAGTTTGGCAAGGACCACCCAAGATCAAGTCGACGCAGGACCAAGTCAACTAGTCAAACGACTCGTGTATTTCGGGTAAAAAAAAGGATGCCGTGCTCCAAATTGGTGGTCTCCAGTGCACCACTATCTCAATTACTAAAAAGTTTCGGTCTCATACTTCGATAGGCCAAAATCAGATATTTTGGTATCCTCAACACAATAATAATCAACAAATGTTGAGAGACACTTATCGTTTGCTTGTTTGATACATATTTTTTCAAGTGATTTTTTTTTTTTAAATGCGTAGTTAAAAATTATAGAAAAATTGTGGGTCCCATATAATATATATTCACAATTTATATCAAAATCGATTGAATATGCATTTTCATATAATGGGGCTCAAACAGGAGCTTAATAATATCTGGTCTATTATACAAAACAAGTTATAAGAACATTTTCTGCGTGGAGCTACAAATTCAACGCGTCAAACGCTCAAATATGACGCCTTGTGACGTTTATGATCCATATTATATAAAACATTTTGTAGATTATAAATTACAGGTCTCGCGAAATTTATGAATAAATTGATAGATGATCAACTTATAAGTAGGAAAAAGTTAAGCCAAACATGTTATATGCACCGTTCGAAAAAGTGTAAAGTAAGTGATAAAGTCAGTTATCAAACTTTTATAAATATAAAACACGTAGAAAAATGTGAAGTGTATTAAATGACAAAGGCAGGCTTAGTGCCTAAGCTCGTTTTTCACAACTGTGCACAAAATGTGGGGACTGCAATGATAAAAACGTGAAAGGGCATTTACGGTATTTTATACGATAACCTATTCCTAGGCAAGCCATAGCGTGATATGTGTAGAAATTCATATGGGGCTCGCCAGGATATCACCTTGTGGACGTGAATGCCATTTTAGAATTCAGTTCAGAGCAAATTTAGGATTTATATATGTATTTATCTTTATGCCGTGTATTAAGGGTTAGGGACCCTCATTCAACGGATTCAAAATATTGTCTTAAAAGACAAAAGATAAAAAGGAAAATTAATGAAGATTCGCTCTGGGATAAGATCAGCTGAGGAAGGTCCCTCTTCCGACACGACAATATTGACTATTAAATATTGTGCTGTCAATTTATCGAGAGAAGTTCTTTACAACATGATCTTGCCAAAATATCATCAATGATTTCTATTTTGCAATACAAATTCTATTTTGAAAGCTCAATAGGAGTTATAACTTATTTTGAACTCGATTTTTTGGTATCTTACTTTGTCAATAACTATATTAGGAGAGTTTAGATATAGACTACATAATCCCTATAAATATTAGATTCTTCTATACAATTTAATAAATGTGAAAAAATGAATTACTAGAACTTTAGGATCAATTGTATATTTCTCAGTTATTATTGGTGGAATAAAACTTCCTAATTTTCCTGTCATATTTTTTTGTCTTCTTTTATTCGTTTGCTTATGATTAAATATTTTATTATTGTGACATATAATTTCAACATCTCAATTCGGTGTAGTGGTGTCAATCCAAGCGGCTCGTCGGTTCGTGAAAAAATGAGCCTCAAGCTTGTGCTCGTCAAAAGACGAGCCCAAGTCAAGCCGCAAGTGAGCTCGACGAGCTGAGCAAGCCTTGGCTCGTCAAGCTCACGAGCGGCTCGTGGGTAAGCTCATGAAAAATTAAAGAATTTTTTTTTTAAATGTGAAAAAGTTTTAAAAAAAATCAATAAGCTTGCGGTTCGGCTCGTGAGCTCACGAGCAAACGAGCCACGAGCTCGTGGGTTTAAGGGCCGAGCTGAGCCGGCTCTGCCCATTACTATAACTAATCCAGTATTTGGTTTCATATTAAGTGGTATTGATCGATACCTGATCCTTGAATTTTCAACAATTGATATCAAAGATTCTAGGCATAATTAACACAACAAGTGGTATCAGAGCGATTCTGATATTTTGTTTGTTTCACAACAAGTGGTATCAAAGCCTAGGTTCAGCAGTTCCGCAAGAGCGCAGAGTTTGATTTGTTCGAGACTTTTTGTTCGTAATAGCTTCAATGAAATATGACATTCCGTTTTTAATCGAAGCACCAGATTTTCGCTATTACGGGTTAAGATGCGTGCAATACTCGCACAACAGGATTTAGATGATGCATTGCTAGAAATTGACAAGATCCCCGCAACTTTGACCGTACAGGAGAAATTACGGAAGAATAAGAAGACAATTTCTCACATTCATCTTCATATATCTAATACCGTTCTTCAGGACATTTTGAAAGAGTGTTCAGCAACTGCTTTATGGTTGAAGTTGGAATAATTGTGTATGACTAAAAGTCTAACAAGCAAATTGCATCTTAAGCAGTGTTTATACTCTCATCGGATGGCAGAAGGTGGATCATTGGAAGATCACCAGACCGTCGCTGATTTGAAAACTTTGAAAGTAAAGTATGATGAAAAAGATTTAGTCTTAATCATATTGTGTTCGTTGCCCGTTTTATTTACTTCATTTAGAGACACAATCTTGTATAGTCGTGATACTCTGACCATTGAGAAGGTGTATGATACTTTGTTTTCAAAAGAGAAGATGAAGCATTTGGATTCAGAGATCAAAGATGGAGAAGGCCTTGTTGCTCATGGTGGTTCTGGAGGGGGCATATTAAAGTATAAGTTCAGTAATCAGATTTATAACTTCTGCAAGAAGAAGAGGCATTTGAAGAAAGATTGCTACAAATTGCAAAATAAAGAAAGATTGATTGCAAGTCAATATGGGAAGCAATCAAAGACTTCGGGTGAAGTTGACCTCGTAGAGAACATTGTAAGTGAGGGAGATCTCTCGAATATTTCTGACATCGAGTCTAAACCAGTGGAAGATTGAATTCTGGATTCAACATGTGTGTGTTTCATATGTGTCCTAATGAGGACTTGTTTACTACATATGAAACCGTTTCCAAAAGTGTCGTGGTTATGGGAGACAACACACCTTGTTGGGTTATTGGAATTGGTAGGTCAGATTTAAGCTGTTGGATGTGACAATTAGAACACTTGGTCAGGTTCGACATGTTTCGAATTTGAAGAAAAATCTCATCTCGTTGTTTATCCTTTGAATTATTTGGTGGGGTGGATATTTGAAGATTTGTAAGGGTGTCTAGATTGTATTGGATGGACAGAAAATGTCTCAATTATACATTTTGTAGGGTCTTACATAATCTAGAAGAGTCAATCAACATAGATTTAGTATCATAGTAGACATTCAGTTTGGTACAATACCTTTAGTGGCTCGTAAAATGTCGCATTTGAAGAATACTGCTCAATGGAGTTCAGAAGATATGGATAATACTGCTTTATGACCATCACTTGCGATGTTATTGTATTCAATTGCTAGAGACATACCCAATGGTAAAATGTATGTGGATGTTGATTTTGTTGAGCGTGCTTTTAGCGTAGTAGAAGGTATACAATCTAGCAATGGGCTTTCTTTAAAAGCAATTGAGTTTAATTTTGTTTGAGGTGTGTTACAGTCCAATTTTGTAAATTTTAAAATAATTATGATTTTTGAGAATTTGAGTAATTCTGCAGAGTGGTGTTTGGATTCATTGGAAGAGGTGGAGTACTTTGTGTTTGGTTGGAGAAATCAGTTTTGGTTATTGTTGAAGAGTTGATTCATTACTTGTAGACGGATTTTCTTCTCCAAGTGGAGAATATTTCGGATCTTTGTTCGTTTCAGTGGAATTTCTTGTGAATGTGGGGATTGTTAGAATTTGAGCGTGACCAGAATTCCTTGTTTAAATAATTGAAGAATTCTAATTGAAGTGTACGTCGAGAAGAATTCAGTTTAGAATGCTATTGGAGTCATACGTCAAATTGAAATTCTATTCTAGAAGCCATCGAGAGTTGAAATTTATTTTGGACTCACTTTTTTGATATCATACTTCATCAACAACTCTATTAGGAGTGTTTGACATCCCCTACATATTCCTTATAAATATTAGATTCTTCTATACAATTTAATAAATGTAAGAAAAGATATTACTAGAACTTTATGGTCAATTGTATATTTTTCCATTATTATTGGTGGAATAAAATCTCTTAATTTCTCTGCCACAATTTTTTGTCTTCTTTTATTCGTTTACTTGTGATCAAATACTTTATTATTGTAACATATAACTTCAAAATCTCAATTCGGTATTTAGTTTTATATCAAATGGTATCGAGTGATACGTGATCTTTGAATTTTCAATAATTGGTATCAGAGAGAGAGAGATATATATATAATATATGTATATATACACACACACACACACTTTACATATCATATATTTTATAATACAATAACAAAAAATTATTTTGCTGAACATTTTTGTTAAAAATTGTACCAAACATTATATTTAAAATATTTAACTAGTAGTCTTTAATTGACCCCTTTTTTTAATCTAAATACTCATTAAAGAATACTCATTAAAGTGATAAATAAAAACTTGATGATATCACTGCTATAAAAAAAGTTTTGAACAAACTTGATATCGAGAAAAAAAGTATTGAATGCTTATTGCTATATATGACTTTTGCACGCTTCGACTAGACAAATTTTTTTTTTTTTTTTTATGTAAACAAATAGAAATTAAAGTCCATCCTCAACTGTTTAATAATGGCGTGTCACAATTCAGTCCGTTCAAAGAAATCCCAAATTCCTGAGAAGCTTCCTGCCTGTTTCCACATTTTTTGGTGAACTTGCATGCAAAAAGCCTAACTTAATCAGTAGGTGCCTTTTCTTTTTCCTTTTTCAATTTTAGTAAGTTTAATGTGAGTACTTTTGTATATTACACTATATTATTCATCATCGAAATGTTATAAGTTACATTTAACAAGTTTCGTCTCTTAATTGAGCACAAGGAGCGAGTGAAAGCGATCTCGTGCTGCAGACAATGCTAAAATTTAAGTCGTTAAATGAGTGAGTTAGAAGATATAAGGCCCGTATGACATTATTTTTAAAAAATGTCGACATTTATTTTTGAGAGTAAAAAGTAATGTTTTGAACATGTTTAAATATTTTTTTTTACGTATTTCAAAAATAATAAGAGGAAATTGATCGCTTAAAGTAACTTCTTGAAATTCTTTGCAAAAAATAAAATCATGAGTCATATCAAATGAGCCCATAAATCAAGCTAGTTTTGTGCGCTAGAAAAATGTAATTAGTTGTCCTACTCGAAAGGTTTTGGACCAACAAGTGCAATAAATTGGGACCTCAATTTTTCGAAGAAAAATAAATTCTCACGATATCTTGATTAACTATCCCTCATCTTATCGCTAAGAATCAAAAACAGCAAGGAATTGTAGCTTGGGAGAAGAATCCTCGGGAGAGGTACCAAGAATGTGGGTCCCGTGCCACGCGGCAATCCGACGTTGATTAACCTCCGCCTCAAACTCATTGAAACATTGAATATAAAAGCAAACACAAATATTTTCCTTGATTAAGCCCTATATTTTTCAAAAAATACATTTTATAACGGTATCACGATAAAAAATATGTGTTTAAAAAATAATTTTTTTTAAATTTACATGTCATTTTATTTTAATAAAGAATGTGTAATTGGGATTCAAACCATGGTTAAATTAAATAGATTCGGCTGAGGTTGGGCCCACGGCCCAATTTACTCTCCCGCTATATAAACCACTTTGCCCTCCATGCAATTCTCGCTCATTTAACAACCGTTTAGCATTCACTTTGCATATACCGGGAAATCTCCCGCGCCGTTAGGTTTCCTTCCCCTCTCAAATTCTCATCATCTTTCCTATTCCGATTTCATCTCTCTCTCTCTCTCTCGATTTTGGTAATTTTTTATTCTGCATGGTGGGATTCGTGTTCGAGATTTAGAATTGTGTTTGATTCTGTAAAGCATTCGTTTCAATTTTGTTTTCGTAGAATTTGCTTCTTCTGAAGGGTAGGTGTGGGGATTTCAGGGTTGTGTAAGGGTTTGTTTGGATATTGGTTTGTTGTGACCCCGATCTCTTTTTGCCTCTTTTGAGGGGGTAGCCGGGGCTCCGGCCTCGGCGGGTTTCAAAGCCCCCACCTATACAAAATCGATCTAATAACGTAGTATTTGAATTAGTTTTTCGATTTTCATTCTTTGATTCTTCCCGAGCGTAAAACAGACCGGAGGAAAGATGCCGGCCTGTGTAGGCGCTGCTGTAGCTTCGCCTCCCGGCTACGCCGTCGCCTGGGATGGCACTGTTCCAACGCCGGAGTCACCCTCTGCTTCCGGCGTCTCTATGCCGACAAACACCACCATCACCACCGCCTGGTCACCCGCTCATTCCTCCATGCTCTACCGGGTCGACGGGTGGGGTGCCACTTATTTTACTGTCAATTCGTCCGGAAATATTTCCGTCCGTCCCTACGGCGCGGAAACCCTAGCCCACCAAGAGATTGACCTCCTCAAGGTAGTGAAGAAGGCCTCTGACCCGAATGCTTCTGGTGGGCTTGGTCTCCAGTTCCCTCTTATCGTTCGTTTCTCTGATGTTCTCAAAAACCGGCTTGAAACTCTGCAGTCGGCTTTCGATTTCGCTACTCAATCCGAAAACTATGAGGCTCACTACCAGGGCGTTTATCCTGTGAAATGCAATCAAGACAGGTTCGTGGTTGAGGATATTGTGAAATTCGGATCGGGCTTCCGGTTTGGTCTGGAAGCGGGATCAAAACCGGAACTTCTCTTGGCCATGAGCTGCCTCTGTAAAGGAAGCTCTGAGGCTCTTCTGGTATGCAATGGATTTAAAGATGCAGAATACATTTCTCTTGCGCTGGTTGCTAGAAAGCTGCATTTGAACACTGTGATTGTTCTTGAACAAGAAGAAGAGCTGGACATCGTGATTAATGTCAGCCGGAAACTATGCGTCCGTCCTGTGATTGGGCTCCGAGCTAAGCTGAGGACCAAGCATTCTGGGCATTTTGGTTCCACTTCGGGCGAGAAAGGGAAGTTTGGTTTAACAACCACTCAGATTCTCCGTGTTATTAAGAAACTTGAACAGCATGGTATGCTGGATTGCCTACAGTTGCTGCATTTTCATATTGGATCCCAGATCCCTTCCACAGCTTTGCTGTCTGATGGCGTACGTGAAGCTTCCCAAATCTACTGTGAATTAATCCGCCTTGGTGCTTGTATGAAAGTGATTGATATTGGCGGTGGTCTTGGGATCGATTATGATGGCTCAAAATCCCAGGATTCTGAAATTTCTGTTGGTTACAGTATTGAAGATTATGCTTATGCTGTTGTTCTGGCTGTAAAATCTGTATGCGACCGTAATGGTGTGAAGCATCCGGTGATTTGCAGTGAAAGTGGTCGCGCCATTGTGTCTCACCACTCGGTTTTGGTGTTCGAAGCTGTTTCTGTGAGTTCTAATGAGTCTGCTGAGATGCCTTCTTTTGGACTTCAATACTTATTGGAGCAACTCACTGATGAGGCCCTTGCTGATTACCGAAATTTATCCTCTGCTGCAATTCGACGTGAGTATGATACCTGTTTGGTTTACGCAGAGCAGCTGAAACAGAGGTGTGTTCAACAATTCAAAGAAGGGTCTTTGGGGATGGAACATCTTGCTGCAGTTGATGAACTTTGCGAATTGATGTCGAAGGCAATTGGGGTTTCTGATAATGTCCGTACTTACCATGTTAATCTATCAGTTTTTACCTCAATTCCCGACTTTTGGGGCATTGGTCAGTTGTTTCCCATTATTCCAATTCACAGGCTTGATGAGAGGCCAGGAACGAGGGGTATTTTGTCTGACTTGACTTGCGATAGTGATGGGAAGATTGATAAGTTCATTGGAGGCGAGTCTAGCTTGCCTTTACATGAATTGGAAGGCAATGGTAGTTTTAATGGTCATGGTGGGAAGTACTATTTGGGGATGTTTTTAGGTGGGGCTTATGAGGAGGCGCTCGGGGGAGTTCACAACCTGTTTGGTGGCCCAAGCATTGTTCGCGTGATGCAGAGTGATGGCCCTCATAGCTTTGCTGTGACACGCGCGGTACCTGGCCCAACCTGTGGGGATGTGCTCCGGGTGATGCAGCATGAGCCCGCACTCATGTTTGAAACCCTCAAGCACCGTGCAGAGGAATTTACTGACACTGAAGATGCTAATGGCAGTATGTCACTTGCCAGTGGCATAGCCCGTTCCTTCAATAATATGCCTTATCTGGTGGCCTCGGCCTCTTGCAGCCTGATTGCTGCCAATGGTAATAATGGTCACTTCTATTGCAATGAGGATACTTTTGCTTCAGCTGCTGATTCAGTGGCTGCTGAGGATGAGAAGTGGTCTTTCTGCGTTGCTTGAATATTTATGGAAGTTACTTAGCAACTCCAGTGGTTTCTAGTTTGTCGTTTGAGGCCGTCTGTTTTCAATCTTCGATTCCATCGTTTAGTACCCTTTTTTATTATATTGTTCATTTTTCGCTAAGATGTAAGAAGCGGCCGAGTGTTGCATTCTGCAGAGAAGTGGGGATGTTACCGAATCTGTCTGATCCTTTTGTAAATTCGGTGCCAACATACCCCTGCTCCGTGTAATGTTTTTCCCTGTCTTCTTGTAGAACTTTCCTGTGAACTCTATTGCTGTTCAATCTTTCGTAGTTTATTCAATTTTGAGGGGTGAGCTTGTTTGAATGAATATTTGAAAATATCAACTTGGGCAGTCAGTTGAATTGCCAGTGATGACTGATTCGTGGTGGCCTTATAAATGACTGCTCTCTCTTTAGCCTTTGTACAGTTGTGATTCTACGTAGGGCCTTTCAAAATTAGTTGTGCAAGAAACCAATGAAAATTAAGGTCAGATCTGCTACCTAAATCATATTAGAATATTCCACATTATCTTATCGCTGTCGGCAGTTTTTGGTGGTATTTTTGTGGAACAGCATCCTTTTGCTTTTGGTGGTAACAAAAAGACATGACCTTTAAATTGTGAGCGGAGGGGCAAATTTCTTCAGAGATACCTCTGTAATGCTAACCTGTCACCTCTTGCAAATTCACCTTGTATCTGATTATCTTGTTTAACTTATGTACAAAGGTTTTGAAGTAAAATTGAAATCAGACATTAGGCAAAGAACACATGCTTTTTCACAACTGTCGCCACTGGAAATGGGCAAGTTAAATTAAAACATGTAAACCAAACCTTATGGGACATAATAAAAAAAATTATAATCTTATCTATAAAGCATATTAATGCTTATTGACAAATGTGAACATTTTCGCACTTTGATCGCTGACTAGTTTAAACCTTATGACCCTTGCTCTATTGGATTCAAGAATAGCAGGTCAAGCTGCGGGAACCTCTAGAGAGGTTCTTTGTAATTCATTTCTATTTGAGTTAAATAAATGAGCAAGTACAACTGTTGACATACAAATACGAAGCCCAATAAAATGGTCCAAGAAATGGAGGCCATTTAGGAAATTCGAGGGATAAGCCCAAATGAGACCATGTAAAATATAGCGGAGGCCATCATCGTCCAAACCAGCAGAACACCCAGGATCTGAGCGAATAAAGTGCCTTTGAGCGACGGTTCTATGCTCGCCCAAGCCCGCTAGTCGCTCAAGATCTGGGCGAGCATAGCGTTATGTTTGGTATTTAAAATAACGGTTATTGAAGCAGTTAATGTGCAATCTTATCACATTCCACGACCCAAAAATCCCGATTGCAAGCAGTTAAAAGAGGGGAGTAATGGCGGCAGTTAACGATGGTTCCTTGACACGTCAGCCATTATGAAGAAAGTGGATAGTTATAAGGCCACAAGCAATTTCCAAATGGTTTTACAAGAAAAACGGTCAAAAGAGTATAAAAGTGAAAAGACATAGAAGGAAAAAGGACCCCGAATCAATCACTCTCAAACAAAAAATTGTGTAGTTTCATTTCTTTTAGTTCTTCTTGTCAACTTCCAAATTGCTTTGTGTGCTTGTGCCCCCTTGGAGGCATTTTACTTGTCGCGAATTGTAATCTTCATAAATAAAGCACTCATCGTTAGAACTTTGTCTCGAGAGGTTTGTTCATCACACAATCGTCTGAACCTTATTTTAATTATTAGTGATTTTCATGCGAAACAACAACGAAGGTTTGGGAAGTATATTAATTGGCAAATGTAAATCCTTTCATGTGTTGGATCGTTTGCTAGCTTCAATTGTAATGTCCTTACTCTATTCTTTCATTGGATTCAGTAATAGTGGGTCGAGCTAGGGGGAACCTCTAGTGAGGGCCCTTTGTTTAATTCACTACTTGGTGGCGTTTCCGTTTGGTTAGATAGACAAGCACAATGAAGGCTAGAGAGTAGCAATTTACGCTTCTCTCTCGTGAAAATTCTTGATTAATAACTCCAAATTCAAGCAATCGTAGGACCTCTGTGGATAGGTCCGTAGAGATAAGGCTGGGCCTTGAAGATTTTAAGCCCAAGGATACTTTGGATTAATTTCTTGGGCTTCCTTGCCATTGGCGGTTCACCTCTTATGGACCAAGATCTATATCCAAGATATGGGCTGAACTCGAAAATTGGATCTAAAAGCTCAATTCGGTTCAAGTCACACGTGCCATCAAACAACATAGCGAGCTCAACAAGCGCGTTGGCGCATATTCGATCTTCTTCGCATAAGGAGTTCCATTTCATCATCAAAACCTTATATACTGCAATTCGATTCTCGAGGTATTTCTCTCTTACATTATTATCTCCATAAAATCGGAGATTCTCGCTCTACGTTTCTCAGTACTTGCTTTTGGCTTCAAAGTTTATATTTTTTTGTGTAATCACAGATCTGAGCCTAATCATTCCCGAACATTACGCTTTTCTTTCTTTCTTTTTTTTTTCTGTGTTAATAGGTGAACTAAGAACTGAGCACGTGGTGAGATTACCTGGTATTAAACATGGTAAGCTTTATGACGATTTTTAATTTCTTGGATTTTTTTTCCAGTTTATGAAAAGTTCGTCTTTTTACAGTTTCCCAGTGTTTTTTTTTTTATTTGAATTTCTTATATTCTTCTGTTATGATTCTGAATAATTATCTTCGTACTAAAATGTGGAGTGATTAAAAATAATAAAATCAAGATGAAATTTCTTCTTGGACTTTTTAAGTACCATGATAATCATTATTATATGGCCCTTCTTTTTTGTCATAATTCTTGTATTTGTATTCTTTTTGCCCATTCTGTTTCCAAATAGAGTCAAATTTACTCTGTTTATTGTATTCAATGAGTTTCAAAGCCGGTTGCAAGTTCAAAGGCATAACTGTAGATAATGTTGGCAGTGGGGACATTGTAACATTATAAACAAAAGTCTCTTATATTAGCAAATGTAGTAAATATGAAAAATAAAGCTGAAGTTATAATCCGTACCTCAAACCATAGCAATTAGATTCAAAAGCCTTTCTACGTAATAGAAAATATGAAATTCAGATGATTTGACTAGTCTATTCAAGGCTCTATTTATGCATTGATGGAAAAATCACATACTATGTGGTAGACTAAAAGCCCTCTTTACTCGGGCATTCAAGAATTTATTCATGCATTGATGGACAAATCCAGTCTATCTGGTAGACTAAAAGCCCTCTTTTCACTATGTATTTGATTTAATGTGCCTTTTATGCATATAAATAGGATTTTGATGCTAGTTATCTCCTACATCAATTGCCCACAATAATCGTGGAAAAAAGTCTTTTAGTGGGTAGTTAGGGCATCTCCAAAAACGCTCTTGATTATAAAGAGCATAGTTCATCTTTATTTTGATTTTTCCATAAGCAGTTATAACTCAACATTTTCACCACTTTTTTACTTAGCTTTTCTCTTTTTTATTTTGTAATTTTCCCTTCACTTTGAAAGTGCTGCATAGAAAGTTGTAAAATAGTAAATGAAAGCACTATAATTATACTATAATACAAAGAGTGAGTTTGGCTCTTTACATGTAGTTTTTGAATTTGAAATTTAGAGAGTTTGACAGTTTGTTGGACTCCTAGAGGAATTGGCTATCTATAGTAAGGAGAATTGAGCTAATAAAGAGCTTATTGGAGATGCTCTCAAACTTATAATGTTCCACTTAAGTTGAATGGAGGATGAGCTCTCCTTATTGCTTGTAAGTTGATAAATTGTCATTCTATTCTTCAATCTTATACCTAGATCTTTGAGCAAGAGACAACCCATCGTTCACCCTATAAACCACTATTAACTTTTACTTCACCATTATATTTTAGTACATGTACATGTGCGTTGGGAATGGATTAAATCCCTGCTCTTCTTTTGGACTTCTGATCAGCTTTTGGGTGGTCAAAATTTATAGAATGAGAATTTTTTTTCCCAGATATTTTTTCTTGAGATATAATTTCTTGCCCAAAGGGAGTTACTTGTTAGAATACAGATTTTGTAGATATAATGAATTAAGGATGAATAAAGAGAGCATGCATTTATAGGACGAATCAGACATTGATATAAGGGATGCAAGAGAATGAATAATTAGAGAGACTTGGGATTCATAGCCATGAAAGCTGTGCCAGGAACCTTTGTGATAACATTTTTAAAACGCTTGTCATTAACTGGCCCATTATTAGGATAACTACCCACTAAAAGCCTATCAACTCCTTTTTATGCGTCACTTTAAATCAAATACAAAGACAAAAGAGGGTTTCTAGTTTGTAAGGTGTTTTTTCCACCAATGTTTAGATATTAAGCCACTGTTTGAGCTCCATTCAAATGAGATTTTAGGGGAAATGTGTTTTGGAATAGTGAGTTTTTGAAGAATGTATGGTTAAAAAATAAGGAAAAGTTTTGAATTTATATGCAGTATTATTTTATGGGATGATTTTTGGTTAAAAATGAGTTTTGAAAAATGCATTTTTGAAAAAATGGAGTCCAAACTGGTGCTAAGTCTTTAATAGACTAGCCAAATTATCGTAATTTCATATTTTCATTATGTAGAGGGGCTATCGAATTTGATTGCTATGGCTGGAGGTACAATTGTGGCTTCCGTTTTGTTGTTCATATTTATGAACTTTGCTAATATCTCATTAAACTGAATTTTTCAACAGCTTCTATATTCAATATTAGTACCCTTTTTTCCTGAAAGTACTACTTTTCAGTACATTTATTATACAAGGGATTTTGTAAAAAACTCTTTTTTTGTGTAGGTTTAATATTCATTACATTTGTTCATTACTTAACCCATGTTTGTCGTTCATTTTTTCAACCCTTTTTTTTTCTCAAGCTCATTTTCAACAAAACATTTACACACTAAAATATTTTGTACATAAACCTAAATTTTTTTTCCTACTTTTTAACCACACATTTTCCAAAAAAATTACTATTTCAAAACTCATTTACCCCCAAATCCCCTTTTTAATGGCTAACAGAGGCTTAATAAAAGCATGTTTAACTACACTTCAGTCCCGCAAACTATCATCTTTCTTTAAGTCCTAAACACTACCTGGTGCATAAGTCTTTTCACCCTCCTTTTGCTTCCTCTCCTTACAGAAAATGCTATTTTTTCTTTTTATAAGCTCTCTCTTGCCTCGTTCCTTGTAAATATAGTCGTAGTTTCTATCACCCAAGCAAAAGTTTGGATACTTTATGACTTTGAAGATGGGATTAATGTAATGATCAATTATATAGAGCTCTTAATCCTCCTTTTATTTACAAGCTACTTCCATGGGTTTTTAAAATTTGCAAATAAGAATTTGAGGAGATTTTAGAAAACCAAAAGGGTTCAGATCAACTTTTGTCTTAGAGGATAATATATCTGTATGATGAAGATATTGCTTATAAAATACTTTTCATCGAGAGTTACTTAATCTTTAAAATAATGCTAAAGTTAGCTGATGACGGTTACCTATCTACTAAGGTTATACCCCCAAAGAATTATTAGTAGCAGCAAAGTTAGTACTGTGTTCGTCTGGCACAGGAAGATATCTGGAAATTACTTTTTGTTTTTTGGTGAATTTGAAGGAAACTTAAGGTAGAAATAAGCTCAAGAAGTGCAACCTTTACTCGTTCAAGTTTCTTTTAAGTTTTGAAGAGCAAATTGATACGTCCTATCAAATGCCTAGTTTTTTTTTTCTTCTTTGAACTACAAGTATATTTTATGTTTATGACTTAAATTATAGGTTAATTGGCTGTAAATATTAATATGTACCGTATATAGATATCCTTCTGTTTAATTAGTATTACACGGTTTTATAATTGGCATATCAAATAATTAATAACATTTTCATGTCCCAAACCTATTGATTACTAGAGGGACAACTTTGTTATCTACAAAAGTTATGCTTTTCACGAAAGCCTTTGTAGATGTGGTATCTTTCATTGATTATTTACATTGATCTTCCTGCTAATATGATGAATTTTTGCATTGTAGTTTTTTGATGGATATGGATATCATGGCACATCATTTGAGCAAACATACAGATGTTACCCAGCATCTTTTATAGACAAGGTTTGGAAGGCTTTCAGCAACTTTTATTCATTTTAAGCACTTCTAATTTGTGGTAGTAATTTCCTGCATTTTGTTTTATTCAAATACACTAGTGCACCTCATTATATTACTACCTTTTCCTAAATATAATTAATTTTTAAACTTCAAATTTCTTGCCAAACGTAGCTCCTGTTTGATACCCATTTTTATCAAAATTCATTTTCAACCATACATTCTCCCATAAAAATAATTTTACACGTAAATCCAAAACTTTTCCTTACTTTTTAACGACACATTGTCCAAAAATGACTATTACCAAACCCATTTTTCTCAAAAAATGAGGCTCGAACAGCTTAATGAATTTTTTAAATTTTCCTTCACTTTTCGTGGGCTGCTAGCGTTGAAGTTTTCTTTTAGGTCAATTTCCCTACACAAGAGATGGAAACTAAAGCACGTAGCTTTGTGGTTATTTTTTATGACCATGCTTTTTGTGAAACTTACAGCTTGAGATATTTGGTTTTTTAAATTTTGGTGTAATTCTGATTTCTTCCGTCTCTTGCTTCTTCAGGCACAGATAGAAAATGGTGACAAAGGTAAGAATTCTATATCCTTCAAATATAGGCAGTCTATTTAGATATTTCATCGACTATATATAATCTTACTTTTCCCTTGCTTAATGTTGTTTCAGTTATAATGCCACCATCAGCTCTTGACCGACTTGGTTAGTTTCTCCGGCTTTATGCTATTTTATATAATCTGTTCTTTATGTATTTATTGTTCTCTCCATCCCCAATCCTTGTGCTTGGCTGATGATTTTTCCTTAACTTCGATCATAATTAACCTCAATTATGCAGCATCTCTTCATATTGATTACCCAATGTTGTTTGAGCTTCAAAATGCTGCTACAGAGCGGGTTTCCCATTGTGGGGTTCTGGAGTTCATTGCAGAAGAAGGCATGATATATATGCCTTACTGGGTAAGTGATTGTATTGTTTTATGGTTTTGGTCAATTCAGCTAATATGAATGTACTTTTTACCTATTCTTGTAGATGATGGAGAATTTGTTGTTACAAGAAGGAGATTTTGTGCGGGTGAAAAATGTGACACTTCCTAAGGGTACATATGTTAAGTTGCAACCACACACTAAGGACTTCTTGGATATTTCAAACCCAAAAGCCATGTGAGTGTTTTGAATTTATTTGTAGTATTAATTTCCTTAATAACTCTACTATTACATTTGCTTTGTTCATTTTCTATTATATTTCAGCACATTCACTTACGACATACTAAAAACTGGCTGCCGTGTAGATTTTGCCCATGATCGAGTCCAATTCTATAAAAAACTCGTTTTTTTTTCCTAAATTCATTTCCAACCACACACTCCCAATAAAATAATTTAACACAGACGCAAAATTTTTCATTACTTTTTAACACACATTCTCCAAAAAATAACTATTACAAACTCATTTCTCCCAAAAATGGGGCTCGAACAAACCCTTTGTTAATTTGAAATATAATTTTTTTTCCCATCAACTTGCATTTCACTCTAAACCCTGAGCAAATTACTCGGGAGTTACCGTGCTGTATTATGAATGAATATTTTATCTTGCGTTTCTTAACTTAAAGCCTATGTTTTTGCTTATAAGATGGAAAGTCCTACAGAACCTAATTAGGACTGGATGCAAATATACCTACCTTATTATTGTTTGTATGAAGAAGTGAATCGTGTTGATTTAACTCTCTATGGAGCCTCCTGCCATTTTCTGTTTCATCAAATTTCCTGTCTTAACATATGTATGCAAGAGTATTATAGATGAATTAAGAATTGAACGAGTGCTTTCTCTATCGTCTGGGCAAAAAAAAAATCCAATCTCGATTTTTTAATATTTTGAATTTCTAATGCAGCTTGGAGACTACATTGAGGAACTTTTCTTGCTTGACCACAGGGGATAGTATTATGGTGGCTTACAATAATAAAAAGTACTACATAGACATCATAGAGTCGAAGCCTTCAAATGCAATAACTATTATAGAAACTGATTGTGAAGTGGACTTTGCTCCTCCTCTTGATTACAAGGAGCCTGAAAAACCTGTCGCATCTATTCCAACAGGCAAAGCACTGCCAGAAGGTGCTGCATTTCTTATTTATCACTTTGCATTTGATTTCTAATACCTTTTTCTTTATTATTTCATTGTCATTTTCAATGTTACCCTAGATTGTTTCCTATGCACCATAGATTTTCTCATTCCATAAATCCGGGGTCATGGATTAAGCTGTTGCTGGGTGCAATTTAAATTTGGAGTCAAAGCACGTAAAGGCCACTTGCTGACTATAAAACTTAAATTTATTTCCCGCTTTTGGGTGTTTGTGCAGGTCAGGAGCCTCCTGCCGAAGAACCAAAATTCAATGCCTTTAGTGGTGTTGCCAGACGCCTGGATGGAAAACCTCTGAAGAACTTGCCCCTGCCAATTTCATCTGGTACTTCCAATGGAGTTGGGCAATCTTCCGCTTCCGGTTCCAGTTCACAAAGCATTAACCGTCAATCTCAGGGAATGCTTGTATTTGGCTCAAATACAAATCGGACTCAAGAAGCTCAGAAGGTTCCTCCCTCTCTCTCTCTCAAATCGTACTTTCCAATATCAATATAGTGGTGTAAACTGGCCAGCCAGCTCATGCCCGTCCCTATGGCTGGGCCATGCCTGTGACAGCCGTTGTCACATCTTTATCTCATACCTATTCTTTCTCTGTTGTAGGACACTCCAAAAGAGACAAAGCCGGAGCCTTTGAAGAAAGAAGAGCCGAAGTTTCAGCCATTCTCCGGAAAGAAGTACTCATTGAAGGGTTGATGGTGTATTAATGGAAGCCTTTTATATTATGCATATATTTATCTATGGGTCAGAACTACAGGAATTGCATTTAAGTGGTACATTTTGTGATTAAAAGGTGTCAACAGTTGGTTCTTGTTCCAAATATGAAGAAATTATATGCTTTAACTCTTTTGAGTGCCCAGTCTTCTACTCTTGTGCTTGCGCGAATGGATGGTGTTGCATCTTTAGCTAATTTTGCTTGTGTATCCTTTTGATCAAAGTAGGCATTTTTATTGGTCGGTGCAGATCAATTTCTCTACTTCTCGCTAGCAGTGTTGTAAAAGACTTGGAATATGTAATGTTTGATGTACATAACTATTTACATAATATTTTACTTATTGATGAAATGTCAAAATGTAAGTGAGGAAATTATTTGATTGATGAGATTTTGATCCAATTAAGCTCTGGTTTGGCCTTATTAAATTAAAATTCATTTTATTATCTCTTTTTATCGATCACATTTTTTAATAAAATAATATTACATATAAATTTAAAAAAATTTCTTATTTTTTAATCACGCATTCTTTAAAAAATTACTATTCTTATCATTATAACGTGGAATAATCGAGTCCAAATAGGGGTTAAATTTTGTTATATCATTTGTTGGTAAATCATTATATAAATTGTTATCACGGGAGCCTAGGCATGAAAAGACGCTGTTAATTTCGGGATTGGGTATGAAAAGACGTGACTGTGAGTTTAGCTTCATAGGGTGCGTTTTTATTTATTTATTTTCCTTTCATTTTTGAACTTAAATAAATTGAATTCATTATTAAAATCTTACAAAAATTAAAAGAATATTAGAAATAAGAAAAATCTCTTATTAAACTTAAATTTTTTTTAGGTCGTAGGACTTGAGGCTACTGTGACGTGTATTGTAGGTGTATACTTATGTTTAAATACGTTGAATACAAAATTTCAATTTTATAGATTGGAGACTCATAATCATACTAAAAATGACAATTTGAACCAAAAATCCAAGTTCCATGGTGTTCCACCCGAACGGGAGCGAGGTAGGCTCGTCCATCCGCCCCGATTGTATAGTTATTTAGAAAATCAGAGTTTTGTTTAAAATCACATTGACTTAATTTTTCATGGATTTAAGGGGTACAAAGTAGTAAAGCCCAACTTTAAGGGTAGAAAAAGTAATAGCATGAAAATAGAGGCCCTCCCCTCCCGAAAGCCCTTACTAGCAAATAACGCTCTATCCGAGCTCGCCTTAATCCTTATTCTGGGTTCTAGGGTTGAAGTTTGTAGGAGTAATCAATTCATCCATAGCAGAAAATGGCAACGATGAAGTGGTGCGGTGTGGCAGCGCGGCGGTTAATGGCGGCCACCGAGCAGCGGTTGGCATTTTCCTCCCTCTCCTCATCCACATCTCCGGGTGCTCCAATCCTGTGCGGGCGAGGCGATAAGAAGACCAGAAGGGGGAAGATATTCAAGGGGTCGTACGGAAATGTAAGGCCTAAGAAGGAGAAGAAAATCGAACGCATCAAGGATAAAATTGAGGTCCCCAGGTCCACCCCCTGGCCTCTTCCTTTTAAGCTCATTTGAAATTCTACAAAACCATCACTTACTCTGTTAGACTTTTGCTTATGTTTGTAGTTTTCAGATAAAAATCCCTCTGGTTCTGCGTCGTGTTTTGTGATGATAAGAGAATTGTATGTACATTTTATGAATTTACGAACCATCATACCCCTCCCCCCCTCCTTTTTACTACTTTTCCAGCAAACTTTTTCTTTTGCTAGATCAGAATAATTGCTAGTATTCAGTGGCTCCTACATTCCTTAGGTTTAGCAAGACAAATCGTCAGCAACAGTTTGCAAGAAGAAATTTCAGTTCTCAAATGGTACTATTGATTTTAGGATAATTTTGTTTTGTGTAGTGTGTATCCTTTGAGGAATGCTTAAATGTCATAATTTCAATTTTCATAATTTCAATGTGTGTTTTTGATCTTACATAATTAAAAACAAAAATTTGGTTCCTTTTTAAGAACTTGATGAATTGCTGAAACCGTTTACTTGTAGTTATAAGGATCCTTTATGTGTTCTATATTGTTCCTCTTGATGTCTACTTATACCGAGCCAGTAGGAAGAAGATCGAAGTAGTATTTGATATGGATATTTCAACCATCCTGGTGTACTTAGGTAATTATAATGTATTTGAACATTTTTTAGAATTCACATGGTTAAATTATTGATGACTGCATGCTTGATTAGCGAGAGGGTTCCTTTTTGGCAGAATATCCATCTGTTGTGAGCATCAAATCGAACCTACACCCCCTACCCTCTTTGTTCTCCTTGATGGGGATGTGTTTTCTGCTCAAAAGCTCATTATTGGAGCGTTTCCCCTAATAACCCTCCTAGGAGGTGGGCTAGAGTGGATATTGGTACGCCCCTTTATTTCCTTGGGGATATAGCAGGTAGACTGCTGAATTCGTAAGTGGAAGATCTGTCATTGATCATATTGGTCGGTGATGCCTAGGAATTCATCTCAGTATTTTGGAGTAGGAGAAATTTTAGCAATCAAAATTTCAAGGCAGCAGTGGATCAAAGGTGAAAAAACTGGAAATGCAGAAATTTTGAAACCTTTATGTATCTGCTTAATATTATTTTTATGTTTGCAAGATAAGCACAATCTTGGTAGAACTTGTTAGAAGAGGGAGAGATACACCAAAACTAACATGGCCAGTTGTGGTTGCTAAGCATTTAGGTTCATTGGATCTTCAAGTAGATCCGAGCAATGAATAGAATAGAATGGCAAAAAGAATTCACAGCGCCAACCTCAAACTTTTGTGGAACAAAGATTAGTTTGTTATTTTCTACATAAACACCTGGAATAGTTATGAATGCATTCGTTGTTGCATTGGTGTCTTTATGTTGGTTACCTCAAAGACTGGCTGCTAATCACGCGGCAGTCATATTTAGATTAACTTTCTGAATAATGAGGACATTGAAAATTTTATTATTACGATAAGAGGAGAATGATTAAAAAAGGACTCAACTGCGGAGGCATGACTAGTTTTTCATTTTGGTTTCCCACTGGCCAGCAGTTTGGAGGACCTTCATTTGTATTGTGTGTTCACTCTGTTCACAGATCTGTATTAACCTCTCATCTGTATTTTACGTTTACCATATTTAAGACCTTTTCTGATAATCAATTTATCCTCGAAAGATATCATCTTGAATCCTTGGTATTGACCTGTGAAGACCTGAGCACTTGTTTAGTTCCCAGGAAGTGAAATGAAACTTACCCCTCGATTATTTTCCAAAAGAACCATGATTGAAAGAAAAATTGATTGTGCATACATCCTTCTTTTAACAAGCTAACTGCAAGGCCAGAACTGTAATACGGGATGAAAATAGGTATTGTATATTCTAGAAATTTCCCTAGCACAGAACTTGTCAGTTGATACAATTTATTGCATTAATGTCAAGTAACCCAAAAGCAAAGGGATGAATAGTTCCTCGAGGCCATCGTTGTTTTCTAACCTTAGCAGAATATAAAAAACTCTTTCAAGTCTATTACAGTTCATTCACTAAACATCGTCAAATCAATAGTCAAAAATGTAGTTAATTATCTATATCTAATTCAACCTTTAAGGCAAGTCTAGTGAGAGGATTGAACGGCACTCAATAGTAGATAGTCTCCAGAAGGAAAAAAAAAAATGTTCATGATGTGTCCTTGATACCAAACATACCCTAAAGTTAACAAGGTCACATAAAGGATGCCATACTATTCTTCCAGCTAAACAAACTTCGCCTTGAGAGGGTAGGAGTGAAGCTAAGACCAAACATCTCCTTGAGGGCTTGCCCTTGTTCTGAGAACCCAATTAGCTCTGCCACAACGGCAGCGCTCTTTGTAATGTGATCCATATCTTTAATGTCACTCCACAATTGGTGGATGAGCTGCAACCTCCTTCGTTTTGAGTTCAATCTGATTCCCCATTCCTGGAAAACTCTGTTTCTTTCATTATCTGTGTACCTTTTATATACAAGCCTGCTCAGCATCTCCCTCTCCCGGTAAAGAGCTTTCTTGCTGTTATTCCAAGAGAAGGGGTGTTAATCATAAAAACTATGAGTAATGATACTTGTACATAATCATTTACAGGTTGATGTATAGAGAAAGAGAAGAAACAGTTTGGAACAGCGAGAGAGAAGGGGGATAATTGTGTAACTGTAATGATAGATGACCAGCTGACATTTCCTCTAAATGTTAGTGTGTACACAAACTCATATTAATGTATTCATTCATCAATTTTCGACCATGAAACAGTGGGAATGAAAGAGGCAGCGTGGGTACCTTGATGCCAATGACAGAGTACGACCAATTTGGACTGATGGATTTTCATTTGAAAATGTCTCCTTCAGGAAGGATAGTCTCCTGTGCTCTACCTCTATGTAAATGGAATCTGTAAAGTCACCTTCAAAAAGGAGGAAGAAATATGTCCTATGGACCAATGGAACATTGCAAGCTTGCCATAATTCAATTATTGATCTTCGCAACTTCTCAAACTTTAGGGACCAATCTGAAGTACCCAGAGAATCGTGCATTGTATCCAACCCTATGTTACAAGCATTCTTTTCACGTCTCTGTTCTGTCTCTTGAACCTGGATATAAGGACACGGTTGAAAGTTGAAAATCAAGTCAAAGGATCCCTTTTTAACATAACACTAGGATTCAGCTTACATGCATCCATCTCTATAATTGAGAAGAAAAGAAAATACACGGAACTAAGCGCAAGATGGGAAACGGGAAAGAAGCCAGAAATTCATGCAGAACAAAAGGCTGGTTATTAAATTACGAATCTCCTACCTGGTCACCAAGTTCTTCATACTTAAGCTTTGCCATCTCCTTGAGTCCCACAACAAAAGAACGGAGGGTAGGAATATATTCACCCCCTTGGATGCTATTCTGAGCTTTGATTTCATCTATAAAACTACTGCAATCGGAAGATTGAGAATCGTCCCTAGAAAGTCTTGCAGCATTTGCCCCATATATCGATGGTGGAAGTCTCCAGTGCTTTCTTTGGAAGTCTTCTGGTCTTCCTGGGAAGCTTTTCTCCAGCCCAGTAGGTGGGGTGGTTTCATTTTTGTCAGCCATCTCAAAGTCGGATGAGTTTGTAATTAGATTATATCTACAACTCCAGCTTCTTGTCAATTTCAGGCTCCCTGGAGCAGTCAAACTGAATGATGAAGAGGCCCCTGGAGATAATTTATCTGGATAAGGTTTGACTAGTGAATCAATGGTCTTCTGCATATCTTGGATTTTCTGCTCCAACGTTCCATACGAGTGACCATTGAGAATGCCACTAGCTTGTCCAGGTAAGGATGGCGATAGCTCCTCATCCACATCATGGCCATTGCCGGTATCAGAAAAACTTGACATTCTTCCTTCATTTTGATTTGTCGACCAGCCAGGTGATTCAAATGTTGCATCTTGCCCAGAGTCGGCCATCTCAATGCATCGAACTTCCTTACACATATCATCAGAATCTTCAACAGTTCTTACTGAAGGTTCCTCTGTTCCTTGACTCATATCAGATATACTATCAGATGAAGAACGGTCCACACTGTTTTCTGAAAGCTGTAGATCTGGTGACCTATCATTCTTAATGTCTCTATTACGATAAATTCCATTAAGTTCCTTTGAAGATTTATCATTTCCAACAGTTCGTAGTGAATCTTCAATCCGACAATGCGCAAGATCTCGTTGCTTAGTTAGCTCCCTAACCTCTTTCTCCAACTACAAATAATAGCCAGGCAAGCACGTTATTATGCTGCAATTTGTTGGAAGAGTGAGCATTATGACTAGTCCCTCTACAATTCACCACTACATAACTGAGATATAGTTTGGCATTGCCAGAAGGGAAAATAGAGAGGGAGAACATATCCAGATACAAGATTTTTAAAATTTGGTAATATATACTGATGAAATGCGTGCTTATTATCAATATAATCGTTCTATCTGAGAAGTGAGGAGACTCACTGTCCTCGATAAATTGAACAAATCTCAATTGATAAAAAAATATAGCGAGCATCGATGCTTGATCACTATTTAGGAGTGTTACTTGATCACTATTTAGGAAGTAACACGATATAATTTCATTTCTTAACAATAATTAACTATCA